>JACSYO010000734.1:1175000-1344212 GCA_016806645.1 Ophiodon elongatus
GATTGACAGGTGGTTCGTCCAATCGCCTGTCAAGTACTTTTTTTTAAAAAGCGAAGGCCCTTTTTTCATAAAGTTTCCTACGTCGGCTTCTTAGATGTTTCAGTGTGACAAACCATCTGGCTGGTCAGATTATAAATAATATGCTAATTATGACAATTTCACACAGATGTCTAATATGATAAAACTTGATGACATTTTTGACCGACACAAATATAAAGTGGTTGGCGGAGGCATGAAAACCGTGTGATGTAATTCTAGTTTTTCAAGTTCTCAACACCATTTTTCTAAATGTCCTCCCCAGAGACCTGTGTGTTTGCCTTCCTTGGTCTCTCCATCTTCAGCTTCCCTCATAACTTTGAATTATCCTTCGTCGTCTGGTGCATAGTAAGTGCTCTTGCATTTTTTTTTAAATGCTGGTTCCACTCCTGGCGATCGTTCCAATGACCGTGTGTTCTCTCTCCGTAGATTCTGGTTCTTCTCGGCCGAGCGGTGAACATCTTCCCTCTGACGTTCCTGCTGAACTTTTTCAGGGACACCAAGATCACGCCCAAAATGACGTTCGTCATGTGGTTTAGTGGTGAGACGACACAGTGAAGCTTTTGTCCAACGTGTCACAAGAATTACAGGAAGTCAGCTCTTAGTTAGCGTCCATGCTTTTGATCAACCCCCGAACATATCGAATGAAAGTAGTAACCACTGGAGCCAAAACACGTAGTCGATTAATTGATAGAAATTAATTAATTGAAGTGGATCGACGGGTAATTATTCCAGCTTCTCAAATGTGAAAAGTTGTTGCTTTTCTGTGTCACAGGATATGTACGCCTGTCATAATAACTACCGTTTTTGGATGATATGTTGTCCCAAGAAATAATTGCGATAAAAGATATTAAGATAATTTTTTGCCACTGATATAATTATAATATAATAGCATATAAATGCAAGTACATCCCTTCAAAGTGTAAAAAATGTTTACATATTCAGAATATACATATTCGAAATAAAATAAAATAAAACAAAATAAAACCATGCAACCAAAACAGTAAATAAAATTAACTATCAGGCTCTGTTAACAAAAATGAGTCTGCCCAGGTCTTAAAATGGTTTATTTTGGCATCATGTTGGCTAAAATGTCCATAAATCGATACGATAAGTCGTTATTATTGATAGTAAAATTTACACTTTGGGAATTTGGTAAAGTGAAAATTTTCTGCTATTTTCTGACATTTTATGGACAAAATTATTAATCAATCAATAGAAGAAATAATCAGATTAATCGATAATGAAAATAATCGCTATTTGTGTGTGCGTGTGTGTGTGTGTGTGTGTGTGTGTGTGTGTATATATATATAAATATAAATATAAATAAAAAACATTATTATAAATAAATGTATATAATGTTTTTTCCCAGGATAAACATGTTCTCGTGCAGCCGTTTCATGGTGGTGTCTTTTTGTCCGACAGGTTTGCGAGGCGCCATCCCCTACGCGCTCAGCCTCCATCTGAACCTGGAGCCCATTGAGAAGCGGCAGCTGATCGGCACCACCACCATCATCATCGTCCTCTTCACCATCCTCCTCATGGGGGGCGGGACCATGCCGCTCATTCGCCTAATGGACATCGAGGAAACGTCGCGGCGCAAGAGCAAGAAGGACATCAATCTCAGCAAGACGGAGAAAATGGTGACAGCCGAAACAAACACACACACACACACACACACACACAAACACACACACACACACACACACACAAACACAAACACCGGCACTCGTTGACATTTTGTTGACATTGATATGAGCTGTTCTCCTCAGAGGAGACAAACATCAAAGGGTTGATTGTGGTCGGTGTGAAGGACACTGAATCAACGGGGAGCAAACCACTCTCATCAGAGATGCTCTCTGAGTATCAGTTCATTTCTTTCCATCCATTCATCTTGTCTCCCCTTCCCCCCCTCCTCTCTCTGCTCCTCTTTTTCTCCCCAGGGTAACACCATCGAGTCAGAGCACCTCTCGGAGCTGACAGAGGAGGAGTACGAGGCTCACATCTACCAGAGACAAGATCTGAAGGGCTTCATGTGGCTCGACGCTAAATACCTGAACCCCTTCTTCACCCGCCGGCTCACCCAAGAGGTAAGCCAGACTCCTGGGAGTCCGCGTAATATCCCCCCCCCCTCCGGCCCTTGAACAAGCTTCATTATTTCCCTGTCATGCTGGTTTGCCACTCTCAGATATTACCTCACAAAGACAACAACCAGGCACTAAATGCCAAAGTGAGGAAGTTCGTAATTATTTTTGTTGAGGTTCTTCCTGTTGTTGAGACGGTCAGAAGTGATGATTCAATTTGTTCCCTATTTTTTAAGCCATACTGGGGCGTTCACATTTGTTTCTGGGTGGTGGCTGAATTTAATGTAATTTTACTGCAAACATAACATGTTAGTAATGTTAGAGCATGGCAGTGGGAAATACCCAAGTGTCAACAACAAGCAAACATTGTCAGTTTTTCCTGGTATGTCGTACCGGCTTGTTAGCGAACGGTACTCCGTGTCCACTAGTTCAATGTAACTTACATAACTGATACGGACATTTACACACCTTGTTCTCCATCATGAGGAGAACAGTGCATGTCTTTGTGTCCCTGATGGTAACTTGCTGAAGTCACAATAAACAACCCCCATAATATGTCGGTTTGCATATCTAGATTAATATTTTTTATGTATTATTGCTCCCTTCATAACATGTGTAATTATCGCAGGTACATACTTTACACTATATCAATTAGTTTAATATCACAACCATGTGAAGCAGCCTTTGGATTCACAGCCCTTTGCACAAGTCATAGATGGTGACAAATAAAAAAACTGCCCCAAAAAACCCTAAGCAAGATATTTTATGTTAAACTAAAACCAAAAAAAGGAACATTAAAAGCTCCACCATATTGGATTTTACTGCCGGCTACTTTATTCTAAGACGTGTTATTTTGTATGTTCATTCATTCATTCTAGCGTGTGTGTGTGTGTGTGTGTGTGTGTGTGTGTGTGTGTGTGTGTGTGTGTGTGTGTGTGTGTGTGTGTGTAATGTGTGGTTCTCACAGGACTTGTTGCATGGCCGGATCCAGATGAAGACCCTGACCAACAAGTGGTACGAGGAAGTTCGCCAGGGACCCTCCGGCTCTGAGAATGACGAGGATGAAGCAGAACTTCTGTAAACTGAACAAAACGCTTTCAGTTTCACGGGAAAAGAAGAATGACTGGACATTGTGTGTCCTGGGCCGAGTGTGTGTGTGTGTGTGCGCGTGGGTGTTTTCAGAGTCACATGCACTTCTTGTTTGTTCCTCTGCCACCAACTTAATGTGACAAAGGGAAGTCTCACTCAGTGCTTTTTTTTTTTTTTTTTTGCACAAAGTGAGCTGGAATGTGTCAAAACACAGTGCAGCTCCAGTAAAACTAGATCTGAAAACTATAAAACACTGACGGAAGCAAAAAAAACTAATCTGTGAAAATGATATTTCATATTACAGATTACATTATTGCAGGAAGTCTAATTGATCCTGAGAATCTTTCTCCAGGTATTTCTTTCATAAAGGTTTAGGCCTGAATTAAATGTAAAGCAATACTACAGCACCTTTTCACTTTTCTACTGTTCTTGTCTATGTGGCACCAGCTTATTTAAAGTCTGCTGGAGCTTTTACTTTGCGTCAGGGGAAGGATGAAACACAATATCGCTCCAAGTAAAATGTTTTTTTGTTTTTTTTGTGGGATTTGTGAGCTTCGAATAGCTTCCTGAGATTTAATTATCTCCGGGTCTCCACATTCGTATGCGTTAGTGTTTCCGAGTTAACACGTATATATTCATACATATGTAATGAAGATTAAATATGAGGAGCTACCGCTACTCCCTGCAGCGAAGAAGCAAACAAAGAGAAAGGCAGTGAATGTTAATGAAATGTCTCGGGTAAACCAATACTTTTCAAAACATTAAACACCTATAGCTCACAGGAGAATAATTACCCTCCAGCCGTCGTTTCTAATCATGTTTCCAGTTTGGTTTCCCTTAAATTAACTTGCCTGTGTTTATTTTCAGTCTCTGGCGAGGCTCATGCCACTTCGTTATGCAAGTTGAACTTGAAATGTGTTTTTTCTTTTTTCTTTTTTCACTATAGTTTTTCTAATGAAGATAAGCACCAATGAATGTGTGGGTAACTGGGGATAATGTCTCATGAATGTTGATCTATTTTTTTCCTTCTATTTATTTATGTATTGTTTGTGGGGTAAAAGGCCTTTATACGAGCTCTATGAGCAGAATTATAGAAACAAAAAGTCTGTAATAAAACATATTGACATCTTAAATGTTGTAATGAATGCTGCTTTCACGAAGAGCTCCGCCTCTTACAGAGTTTGTCGGTTTGCCAAATTTTTCAAATACTTTGTGGTGGAAAAAAAACAACTTTTCGAGAATCCTGACATATTGACTATATTATTTGATTGGATTTTTAAATACAATTTTAATAACAGCAGACTTTTAAAAATACTTTAAACCCAGACTGTGGTACATTTTTTGATAAATATACCTATGTTAATTTAGAAGAGTACTGGAACACTGAATAATAAATAGGAATTGCAAATCACCTAAACAAGTCTATTATTCATAAATGTAAAAGTAAATATTTCAAAGTCTGCCAAACCTAAATTGGACGTCGTCCATAAGAGCTCTTAAGAAAAGAGAGAAAAAGGTGAAACGCCTCTTATGAAACACTAAGCCAAATAGATAAAACATCAATGCCACCTTCATACCATCTCAACACATCGTGTGTGTTTTTAATATTCATGATTTTTTAAATTACCTTTCAATGATAATGTCATGCTCATTTCATAAGCAGCATGTGCTAATTAGTCCAGATAGTTACGAGGTAGATTATAATGTCCCAGACAGGAAGCCAGACCAGTCCTTAAGAGTAATTATAATACATAAAAAGGTTAATGCGTCATGCTGGGGGACAGTATCCTGTTACCTACAACCCTCGTGGGATCTCATTAGACATGTGAGGATGAGGATGCGACTGTGTTGAACAGGAGGAAGAAATGATCAGTGTCCAGTGCACAGCTATGCTGTTGACACTCAACTTTATGTAGAAGTGTCTCCTGATGGCACCAGGCGCATTGACTCACTTTTTAAACTTTATATTTTTTTTAATCATGTCACAGAAGTAGTTACTGCTCAACTGCTTTTATTTTATCTGCTTTTATAATTATTATAATTATTTTTTAAATCTATTTTACTGTTGTTGTTTTTTTAATCGTTGCTCATTATGATTAATTTATTATTATTTGTCTATTTTCGTAACATTTTACTACTTTTTAACATCTTGAGTTTTGTCAGTCGCTTATAAAGCACTTTGAGGTGCATTTGATTTGTTCAAAATGAGCTTTAAGGATAAAGTCTGATTGACTGTTTGAGTTGAGTCAGTAGAGTAATTCATGTTCGCGGTGGTTTTCCCGCTTGGACAACGAGTGTGTGTCAGGTGACTAGACCCTAATATAATGCTTTGCATTAAAACATGTTTAGGCCTCCGTGGCGGCGTCGGCCGTGACCTTTTCAGCCATTCAGACTCGATGTCTCGGGAACGCCTGGAGCAAAATGTCTTCAATTTCTTTGTGTTGTTGCTACTCAGAAACGTGTTCACACTGGTGGATGTGTCTGGAGACGGCGATATATTGCTGGCACTAACCAGCCCACACTAAATGGACACCATTCTGAAAACTTAGTGAACAGCTGACTTTGAATACATTTCGAGGCAGTAGTTAAAATGTTATTTTTGTTTTTGTAAAGCTCTAAGTGCTAAACATGTGCTATGAAAATGCATTTGCCTGGTAAATTAATGTTTGTAATGAGAATTTACAACCAGTAGGGGGGGGTCTAAATCCACGGCATCGGTCCATAATGATAGATCACAGTGGATGACAAAAGTTGCATTATCTACTTTTTATTACCCAGTTATACCCAGTAACTTCTCCACTGTGCATTATATATAGTTACACGTGTTTGTAGTTTATTTATTTGTAAAGCAGGAGAAAGGAGTAAATTACAATTACCAGACTTTTCCTGCACCTACAATGATAATATCTCCCAATACTAACAGAGCTCAATAAACCTCAGACACCTCGGCCAGTGTTGTTTCCCATCAGGAGCTTCCTAATAAGAAATACGGCTAGAAACACTCCTACAATTAAGGGGCAACACTGCAGGTGAAACGGGGTAAAAAAAAATTATGAACTAATAGATATCACCATAAAACTTCCCCAGTTGATTACTTCCATGAAGACATTTTTTTTCTGAAGGGTTGTGTTTAAATTATCTTATTAAATATGTGCTAATTTACATACATTTACAGAACATAAATCTGAACATTGGATAAAGCCAGGTTAAAAAAAGACATTTTAGAGTCAAAGGTTTTTGCAGAGGGGGTTTTGGTTATATCTTTTTATCACTCCATAAATCAGAAAATACTGTCCAAAATCCATTTTCTCCATGTTCGTAGTAATAAAATGTTGTATAAATGAGGCTCTGAATGATGTTTGAACAAACCCCTCTGTAAAGACCTTCAGAATATAGAGAGGAATGAAAGTGTAAAGTTTGGTGGATGTAAGAGCTACTGAAGTGGAGATTTCTGACTCATCCATCCATCCATCCATTTTCTTCCGCTTATCCGGGGTCGGGTCGCGGTGGCAGCAGGCCTAGCAGGCCGACCCAGGCTTCCCTCTCACCCGCAACACGTTCCAGCTCATTCTGGGGGATCCCGAGGCGTTCCCAGGCAAGCTGGGAGATATAATCCCTCCAGCGTGTCCTGGGTTTTCCCCGGGGCCTCCTACCAGTTGGGTGTGCCTGGAAAACCTCTAACGGGAGGTGTCCAGGAGACTTCCTGATTAGATGCCTGAACCACCTCAGCTGACTCCTTTCGATACGAAGGAGTAGCGCCTCAACTCCAAGTTCCCTCCTGATGTCCGAGCTCCTTACCCTATGTCTAAGGCTGAGCCCGGCCACCCTACGGAGAAAACTCATTTCGGCCGCTTGTATCCGAGACCTCGTTCTTTCGGTCACGACCCAGAGTTCGTGACCATAGGTGAGGGTCGGAACGTAGACCGCCCAGGAAATTGAGAGCTTTGCCTTCCGGCTCAGCTCCCTCTTCACCAAGACGGTCCGGTGCAGCGGCTGTTTTACTGCTGCAGCTGCACCGATCCGTCGGTCGATCTCCCGCTCCATCTTACCCTCACTCGTGAACAAGACCCCGAGATACTTGAACTTCTTCGCTTGCGGTAGGCACTGCGTCCCCACCCGGAAGGAGCAATCCACCGGTTTCCGGCAGAGCACCATGGCCTCGGATTTGGATGTGCTTACTCTCATCCCCCCAGTGAATGCTGGAGGTCATGGTCCGAAGAGGCCAACAGGACCACATCATCTGCGAACAGCAGAGAGGCGATCCCGAGACCCCCGAACCCGACGTTCTCCCTTCTGGCCTGCCGGTACCTCTCAGCTGCTTCAGGAGACCCCTAAGCCAACCAGGCCCGAAAGGCCTCCTTCTTCAGTTTGACGGCTTCCCTCACCCCTGGTGTCCACCACCGGGTTCTCGGGTTACCGCCACGACAGGCACCGGTGACCTTCCGACCACAGCTCCTAGCGGCCGCGTCCACAATAGAGGCTTTGAACTAGGTCCACTCGGATTCCATGTCCCCAGCCTCCCTTGGGATGCGTAAGTTCTTCCGGAGGTGGGAGTTGAAGACCTCCCGGACAGGATCCTTCGCCAGACTTTCCCAGTTCACCCTCACTACACTTTTGGGCTTGCCGGGTCTTTCCAGCCGATTCCCCTGCCATCTGATCCAGCTCACCACCAGGTGGTGATCAGTTGACAGCTCTGCTCCTCTCTTCACCCGAGTGTCCAAGACATACGGCCGCAGATCAGATGAAACGATTACAAAGTCGATCATTGATCTACGGCCTAAGGTGTTCTGGTACCAGGTACACTTATGAGCCACCCTATGTTCGAACATGGTGTTCGTTAGTCCAGAAAAGGACAAAGTCCAACCTTTCTCCAGGAGCTTGGTTCCAGAGCCAGTGCTGTGCGTGGAGGTGAGGCCAACTATATCTAGCTGGTCTAGCGGGTGGTGGGTCCACAGGGTGACTGCTCCATGATGTTTCTTCGGGCTGAGCCCGACCGGGCCCCATGGGCGAAAGCCCAGCCACCAGACGCTCGCCTACGAGCTCCCCTCCCGGGTCTGGCTCCGGGAGGGTGCCCCGGTTTCCCTGGTCCGGGCGAGGTGGCTGTAGTCCGTGGGCTGCTGTTCATCGGGGTTTTTGAACCGCTCTTAGTCTGGACTCTCCCCTGCGACCTGTTTGTCTTGGGAGACCCTACCAGGGGCTGATGCCCCGGACAACATAGCTCCCAGGATCACTGAGCCACTCAAACTCCTCCACCACGTTAAGGTGGCGATTCACAGAGAAGAACTCTGACTCAGTCTGAAAAAAAAATAATTTAGAGAAAATGGCCTTAAAGAGATGTTTTGTTAAATTACAGACATTTTGAAGACACTACAGGTGAAGATGGGGTAAACACAAATAACTGATAGATATCAACATGAAACTTCACTAGTTGATTACTGACATTAAGACAATTATCTTTTGTATTTTCTAAAGTTGATATATGTAAATGAGGCATTATCTAAGATCCCTTTTCAAATAGCAAACAAAAATGTGTCTGTTAAATAAATGAGAATGTAATCACCATCCTGGTTTACACAGGTGAGGAATTACTATCTCACACTGGCACGCTGAGAGCTTTTGATTACATGTACTTGTAGTTGCATGCAAACATGCATGTGTGATGGGTTTTTACGGTTGACAACAGGCATGTGGACTACAGCAGGGGATTTCACTGATTAACAACCTTAGCATCAGAGATAATTGACTCCTTTTTGCAATCAGAAGCTATGGATCAGTTAAAATGAACATGGAACATCTGCCTTCATCCCCAACGGTGATAATCAATTTGAGTCGTTCTTTGTTGTCATCAGGCGGCAACCTCCAGGTCTGAAAAGTGAAGCCAACGCTTCATGTGTTAAATCTGCATTCTCTCTACTGACCATCAGGGGGCAACTCCTCTGGTATAGAAGTCTATGAGAAAATGACTCTACTTCTCTCTTGATTTATTCCCTCAGTAAACATTGTAAACATGAGTTCATGGTCTCAATCTCCAGTTTCAAGTCTTCTTCAATACAGCATGATGTTGATTTAGTAAATTATGGTCCATTTAGAGTCAAATAGACCATAAAGCTGAGTATGATTTAGGGCGGGGCTACAAGGTGATTGACAGGTCTCTACCACGGTGTTGTCTGGGAGTTTTCCGTGTTTTCATCTTACAACTTTAACCCTTTCATAGTGTGTTTTTACTTCCTGAACGTTAGCAAAGTTGGCGACAGACAAAATGCCGAACTTGAGGCTTCAAAACGGAAGTCTACAAACCAACCAGTGATGCCACGATTCTTATATACGGTCTACGCTCTAAAAACCCAGCAACAACTAGAACTCTGTAAATATTTAAAGGAAGAGTTCAACATCTCGGGATTGATACCACTTTGATGTCTTTTGGTAAATATAAAGTTACCACAACTAGCCTGTTAGCTTAGCACAAAGAACAGAAATGGGGTGGGGTGAGGGGGGTGAGCTGGCTCTGTCCAACAGTAACAAAATCCACTTACAGCACCCCTAAAGCTCACCAGTTTAAACTAAACTAAACAAAAAAACTTAGCGAAGGGTAAATAACTAAGCATCGAGGCAGTAATGTCTTGATGTTCAGACTGAATTGTCTATTTATTTCACTTCTTTCATTTTTGATCGAGAAGTCTGAGCTTCATACTGTAACTGAATAAAGTTAGGACATTTCTATGTACGACAGTGTGTATACATTAGACCTTTTAAATAAGTAGTGAAATGACAGTGAGGCACATATTGTTGAGTTAATGCACATCTGAGCCCTGGAATGAATTCAACATGTCTGCAGTCAGATGCATGCAGGTGTTTTATACATCTGGCATACTGAGGATGTAAAATAATGAACTTTCTGTGATTTAAGTCCAAGAGTTTGCCATGGGAACCGACTTCAGGTCAGTGATGATTTATTTATTTTTTTTTCTCCTTCAAGCGGGATTCTGTGGACAGTCACTTCCTTTGAGGCACAGGAGGGTTTCAGCACAATGTCTTGTTCCGGGGGTCGTTTGAAACGGTTTTGCTGACGCGAACCTGAAGCTGTCTGAAAGTTGCTGTACATGAAATTCAAAATTAGCTTGAACCCACGGCGCACTCTACTGGAAAATCCTCACGTTTTGAAAGAAATGGAATAGTACAGCATATCAATCATAAACTACTGGGTTTGACTATTTCCCTTGAACAAGCCAATACAGACTATATACCACCATGCAGCAAGGGTTCCTCACATATGTTCGTATATCTTACGTAAAGTTACGCCTGATTGTTTTGTGCGTTTTTCTACGAAAGCCAGAAGTTAATTTCAGAATAAAGTTACATTTTAAAAATAAACTTCCGTTTTCACAGGAAACATCTTAGTTAGGTTTAGGCAACAAAACTACTTAGTTAGGAAAAGATTGTTAGCGAAGTACGCAAGTTAAATGAGTTAGGTAAAGTTGGAAAGATATTCACAGATTCGGATTTCCCGGATCAATAACTCGACAGCGAAACGGTGTAAAAATACAATCAACACATCTCTGTAACCATAGTGATGTAGACAACAAGCTACAACCTTAATTAACCTTCATTTTACCAAAACGGGCCGTTCTGCGAGCTGGATGAATAGCATTGGTCTCAATGAGCGGCCGGCTGTGAGACGAGTGCTCAGGGACCGTCTACAAAGTGCAATGTGGAAAACACAGACTACAAAAACATTCAAGAACTTCACTGTTATGAAGTGTAGCATGTCCAAACTTATTTCATACACCAATGTGCTCCTCCTTGTTATACTACAGCAGTTATCTTGATAGAAATGTGCTTTATGAATAATTATGAATAATTATATTGAATATGTATTGGAAGAAATATTCAATAGCTTCACTGTTATAAAGTGTAGCATGTCCAAACTTCTTTCATACGCCAATGGGCTTCTAGTTGTTGTACTACAGCAGTTATTTTGATAAAATGTGCTTTATGAATAATTATATTGAATATGTATTGGAAGACATATTCAATAGCTTCACTGTTATGAATAGTAGCATAACCAAACATCTTTCATACACCAATGGGCTCCTCCTTGTTATACTACAGCAGTTACTTTGATTAAATGTGCTTTTGCTGAATTTTTTACAATTCAATTCTAATGCAGTGTAACACCATCAATTCTGTTCAACCACCAGTAATCCTGTGTTGGTAAAGCTACAATACTTTGTTCGGAAATCTCTTTTAATGGTCTCAATTTTGTTTTTAGGACAAAGTGTAGTGGCATCAATTTCTCGTCAGTCGCCAGGATATCTGATGATTATGCAAAACCACCAGGTTTTTAAAATTGTTTGCTCAATTTGGAATAATTTTAACCAAAATGTATTTAGCATCGACACTATGTAAAACGGTGTCCTACCGTACGTCCCTCACGTGACCATTGACCTTATTACGTATGACGTCACTTGGGAATCCCCATTGATGGATGGTATGAATCAGTTTAGGTGAAAAAACTACCGTTATGGTATACACGAATAGTTCCTATGATACACATCAATGGCAGACGCCTAATGCTGTCATAATGCGCAGGCGATACAAAATATACCAGAATATACGGGAATTAAATAATCCATTCATTAAAATATGTAAAGAGGCGGCGGTGGGGGTCAGGACAGGTTTGTTAGCGATCGCATGTCACTATGAAAAGGCTGTCCCAATACATTACTTCTCAAAAGCACTCCTAATGATGTCATAATACGGAGGCGATACAAAATATATGAGAATTAAATTAAATTAAAACAATAAAGACTAGAGTACGCTTTTTCCAATTAATAACAGCCCGACGTGTGGTCGAGCGCATTGGGAAAGCAAAGCAAGAAAACAAACGGCAAAGATACGTTGATTAGAAACAAACGTAATCAGGGAGAAAATACATTTCTGTTCAAACGTATTTGGGAATGCGTATTAGTTCTGGGGGAACGTAATTTTTAGGAGACAGGGTTGATATATATATATATATATATATGTATATATATGTATATATGTATACGTATATATATATATGTATATATATGTATATATGTATACATATATATACATATATGTATATATGTATATATATGTATACGTATATGTATATATGTATATATATATATATATATATATATATATATATATATATATATATATATACATATACATATATACTATACATATACATGACACAACAAGACTTGCAGCTATTCAGGACATACACTGCTTTTCAGTAAAGCTTCCACCTTTTGGAGAAAACATGTCTTGCTCCTGTGTTTTACAAAAAAAGGTATAAAGCAAACTAATGCTGGGCATTTTAAAGGACTACTCGCCATTGAGGTACAATAAAGTACCAAAATAAAGCCAACTCTTTCACTTCTTCCAGCAACCCCCTGTGATCCTCAAAGCAGAATTAATTTTTTATATGTATGTATGTGTATATATATATATATATATATATATATATATATATATATATATATATATATATATATATATATATACATATATATATATATATATATATACATACATATATGTATATCAGTATGGAAGAGAGTAGAACCACAGCTTCAAAAAGCAGACAAATTAGAGTTCAGACATGGATTCGGAGGAAACGACAATATTATGCTGGGTAGTCGGCCGGCTGGGTGCTAGAAGGGATTTAGTGGTGTTGTGTGATGCTTTGTGGGGCTGTTGATACAGTATATTCCCAAAAACCTGCGTGCATCGGTTACAAGTACCAAGTGATCACAGCTATGGAGGCTGAGTGCTTTGTTGCAGAGGAGTGCTGAGTGAGCGTCTTGAGAGGATCTGCGGGGGGCTTGCTGCACAGCTAGGGAGCTGGGATGACCAAAGCAGAACCCCTGTGTTGCTCGATGGGCTAACGGAGCCCCGGGGGGATCTGGAGCGAGAGATCTGGATTTAAACATGGACACAGTCCTACAGCAGCCTCAGGATAGAGATTCTTCAGCATGAAAGGGCCTTGGTTTTAATACACTAACTTCAAATATATGTAATATACTGACTGACAGCAGCATATTTGCTGCTTGGGGGCCGCTGACCGGCAATGCTCGTAGAATTTATTTGAATATATCACATAATGTAACAATTCTTTCCACATGAATTTAAATTAAAACCATTATTCATGCATGACATTTTTTCAGAAACCGCATATTCAGAACACTTTTTGGTTCCAGGTAGAATCTTTTATAAAGGTTCCACTTGGAACGCTTGAAGAGGGTTCTACCTAGAACACTCTGTAAAAGGTTCCTCCCAGAATCCCCTCTGAGAGGTTCTACGGAGAACCCTTCGGTGGTGTAATGGTTCCACGTAGAACCCTCTCTGTAGGTTCTATCCAGAATCTTTTCACCTTCTAAGGGTGTTAACAAGAACTCACCCATGGGGCTCTACCGAGAACCTCTCCACTCAAAGGGTTTCATCTAAAAGATGTTAAGGGGCTCTACTGAGAACCCTTTTCTATTTAAAGGGGTTCACTATAGAACCTTTTTGAATTCCAAGGGTTTCATCTGAAACCTTTTCAGGAGGTTCTAACGTGAACCCTTTTATATTTCAAAGTTTTCATCTAGAATCTACCCAGGTGGTTCTACAGACAACCCTTTTATATTCCAATTGTTTCATGGAGAAACAACGCAGGGGGTTCTATTGTTTCACCAAGATCCCGCCCACTGAAAACCCCTTTGGATTCAAAGGGTTTCATCTAGAACCCACCTAAGGGGTTCTACAGGAAACACTTGTTATATTCAAAGTGTTTCATCTAGAACCCTAAAGGTTCTTTGCATTTTCATGATTTCAGCATCAGAAGACACAGACAGGTGGAGGTCTGTAGAGGCAACTTTATCTGGAAGGGAGTTATTGTAGCTTAAACCACGGAATGACAGCAAAAATAAAATGTTCTTCTTTACTGTTTCTCAAATCCACAGCTCAGTCTGACCTGGTGTGAAGTGTCTGCTGCACATGTAGGTCTGAGATGATGCGGTTCTACAGACGCAGCCTCATACAGCTTCAGGCAGACAAACATCTCTTCTGTGCTGCTTCACGTTGGCATGAAGGTAACGGGAAAAAACAGATATCTGTTTGTTTGTTGTTGTTGTTTTTATCCCTGTATATCTCACGTTGGAAGGTGTTTCTGGTACCTTGTAACTTAGCTTTATGAAAACCTTTAATATTATTATAATTTGACTGTCCTGGAGCACATCCCCCCTTTAGGCATTTTGTTAATATTGTACACAAAAAGTGCTAAAAGGAATTAATGACCGGTCTGTGTGAAATGACTCCTGTATTTGGCTCCTGGACATCGACCGGGTCGGTAGGAGGATCCTCCAGCTCTCACTTCTCATTCCTGTCCCCCATATTGATAATGCTACGGGGGTATACGTATAATCAAGTTGTGGCATGTAATCAGACTGCATTCCATAAAAAAAGACTAATTATTTGGCTCACAAATTGGGACTTGACAAACCCATTTATTGTTAAACACACATGTATTGCGTTATTGTAAGACGGGCGGGGGTTCTCGCTCAAGGTGTGAGGAGACGGCTCAATGAGATTGTTATTGCCCTGGGCTCGAAGGTGACACATGAGAGAGAGACAATGTGAGTTGAATTGACCACTCAGCAGAAAGAGGCATGAAGTCAATGGGGGCAATGAGAGCAATCGATGACACTCAGTACAGACTGATGATTAACGTTTTGGTGGTAATTAGACGAGAGTATGGTGGCATTGACATTTTATTAAACATCCATCCGTAACATCAGTAGCTCCGGCCTGAGCAGTACGCACTGGATTGAAACGCAAATTATCTTTGCCCTCTGACTCAGAATGAGGAGTCTGCAGCCACACTGGCTTCTATGTCGGGCTGAAGGATGAGCTGTCTGCATGCTTGCATGTGCAAACCAGCACTGAGCGCAATTCACAACTGGGGTTGATGGGCATGTCATTAGTTTTGTTGGTATTTGGTCATAAACCCAAATATTGGACAAATAAAAATTGAAGTGGCGCTAAATTAATCACCTCATCACATTATAATTCACCCTGAGAGGGACATAAATGTGTGAAGCAAATTTGGCAACCCTTGCCAGTGTTTTGGTACATTTAAGAAATAATAATAATAATAATGAGGTGAAAATGAAACCCCAAAGTAGAGTTTACATGTTGTACTAGCATGTCATTTGCAAGTGCCATCATCATTTCAAGTGTTGATTGTAAAAAGAAAAGTTATTTCCCATATGGTCCCATAGATGTTGACTTAAAACTACAAATGTCAGGTGGCGCTAGACAAAAAATAAATCACCAAAGCCATGACGGACTCGACCTCTGAGAACCATATTTATCTGGAACATATTTATCCTGGCAATCCAAACCAAATAGTTGCTGTGAGATATTTCAGTCCGCACCAAAGTGGCGCACCGACAGACCGCCATTGCGCTGGTTTTCTAACACAGGGCAGTGTGAGATATTCACTGGTAGTGATACTGAAACACAGACATGGTAGCTGGAGATCTTCCAGCCACTTGGTGAATTAGCATCAGAACACGCTTCATTTCGAGCCACGTTAGCTCTCCAACACGAGCAAACTAGGTGCCTGTAGTCTGGCTGCTCGCAGCTCATTCATTCCCCGGCAACGACGAGGCAGCAGGCGGCAACGTATAATCTCATTGACTTTGAATGGCAGAAGTATACACAAACGGGCTGTGTGCATCTCAGATGCCCCGGAGAGAGGAGTGCATAATTAATTAAGCATTTAAAAAGCACAAGAAGATATCTGTCTGTTGTGGTCGTTTAAACCACATGCACTCTAAGCCATTTGGCTTTGCTTTGCACTACTTGTTACAAGAAGCAAGCAGCAGCAAAAAAAAAAGGAACTATGCACTGAATTGGGTTAACTTGCTGAGTTTTGTGTCTTTACAAAAAGCTCTTTCTCAAATCAGTCACCAATGTTAAAGAATGTTAAACTAGTGGCAATGGTGCCAGACACACTGTAAAAACGTTGATATAAACTGTGTCACAGTTGTAGATACACCTGTACACTTTTACAACAAACCTTTCTTTGTGCGGTTCAGCTGTCCAAGACAGAGAGCTGTTGATTCTACGGTGTGAACTCATTTTTGAGAAAGTCGTGTTGTTGCATTATATTTTAGCATTAAAATAAAAGGTAAACTATAAATCATTTTGGAGCCTGGGGGAGAAAAAAAATTCAGGCAAATTTGTGAGATTATAAAGTAAAAAATGTACAAGAAAACACCTCAGAAAAAGGTGTGCAAAACCGTGGTTATAAAAGAAATACAAATCAACACATGCAGTCATGTAATGTGTCATTTAATTCAACCACTTATTCACTGTTTCATGAAACCTGACTCCTTCATACCTTGAGGATTATTAGACGACACAAGAACGGAACTAGAGACCAACTTGTGATCACACCAGTTGAGACACCAAAGCGATGGCTCCTCACCTTCTCCTACCCCCTCTACTTCCAGTGCCCTTGCTCGGTAGAAATGATTAAAAATCATCATCAATTGAGATACAAACAAACACACTCTCCACTCTCAGCGCCACTGAACAGTGCAGTTAGTGGTGAAAAAGACACCAGACGGATGACGGTGTCTTACATCGCGGCAGAAAAACCCAAAAGATGAAGTTGGTCATAATGGAGGTCGAGGGTTGCACGATACGCAGCCTGAAAAAAGTGCTGTGTAGACCAGCATCCAGAAGCTGATTGGTTGATTGATAGAACGCTAAAATATGGCAGAGATGCTGGAAGTATATGAGTGAAGATTGACAACGAGGTGAAAAGCAGAAAAAAATACTTGTTTTATGTGAAGCACAAATGTCCTTCCCACAAGATATGTGATGCTCACCACCTAACTACACGTACAGAGGTCGGGCTCACAGACCTCAGGAACACCTCTGCATGTTGACCATGGATACATCTAATCAATAGCTTACATAATGGATGGGAATTGAGGTGGAAGGTGAAAGGTGTTATTCTGCATATTGTTTGCAACAATATACTTCTGACATTGAAGTGGGAGGTGACACCTTGTCATGTGTCAGTACAGAGAGCTGAAGTGATTACTCCAACTAAAGCTTTCAGACCGACATCTTAAGTTTCCCAAAAACACTAAGACCAGTCTGTCACTATATACAGTACTAACAGAATATATGCTGTAGTACATTTATACTCTTAGTCTTATGCAATGTGATGACAGTACACTACAATATTGGTTTAAATTAGTGTACAACTGGAAGACACCTTTGCAGTTTATTTTAATCAGCAAAATTAGGAAAGTGTCCCCGCTAAACATTTTGTAATAAATATTTTCTCGTTTTGTTTTGTTCAAATTCATTACGCCATACTTTTTGCATTCACTTTTGGCATCACTGTGAACCAATGGAACAACTCCACGGAGAGTACAAGGAACTGATCGTATGTTTCAAATGTGTTTAATTCATAATGTACATATAGATCTCTATCGCCGCATCATGCGAGCCCTTAAAGGGTTCCTAACCTGTAAGTTGAGAAACTCCGGCTTGCAGGCGACTGCATTTTGATGCATGAAAACCAGAACATGGCATGAAATAGTCAACAGATTTAACTGGCACTGTCAACATGTCCAGCAAATTTGTAATCGGCGCATCCACAGTAAATGTCTTATTATATAATAACAATGTTGCGGTTGAGAAACATAACAGATACGAAGCTTGCTTGTCGGCATTGTACTCATGCTTGGATATATAAAAATATAGGCAGACAGACAACATTCATCAGTTCTCTATTTTTGAAATCCAGCCACCACCTAATATGAAGCTGACAGTGGTAATTCCCTGTTGTGTCCTTCCGTGAGCATAGAGCGCGACACGTAAGACATTGATTAGGCAGCAGTTTTATCCACGGTGTGTGTACATAGTCGTTCCTAAGGTCCGTTCCCCCCCCAGTCTATGGCTATAAGCTGCACAAGCCTACAGGGTTGCACATTAATAACGCAGTACGATTTGAGCAACTCCCTGAGTGAGTGTGGTTGAGTACAGACTTGTAATCACGTATACAAACCCATTTATAATACATGTTAAACTTTCATTACCCCTGACATCACAAAGCTGGGGATTACATGTCGACCTTCTCTTCCGCAGCAGAAAGCAGGATATGTGTGTAAATATATGGCATTACTGGAATATTAATTAATTAAGTGAGATGCGCATTCTTGGCTTTTCCCCTGAACAGTGTCCCAGCTGCATATTATAAAATGTCCTCTGACCGCCATCCACAGAGGTAAAGTAACCTTGGAAATTGCATCATCAACAAATTGCCCTTACCTAACACTGTGACAACGTGTCCATGGTGTGTGTCGCTGCAGAGATGTTTGAGTCAGTAGGAGGCAGAGGTGGTGAAGAGAGGAATATGAAGAGTGACAGAATGAGGAATGAAGTCAAAACAAAATGAGGCAGAAAGAGTGCGAGACGGATTTGTTCTCCCTCTGAAGGCCACAGTGTCGCGTGCCCTCTGTCATATTCACAACTGACATTATTGAGATGGATATGTTCTTTTTCAGAACAATAAATCTGAAAATCCACCTCTGCAGCTAGTTTATCCTTTTCCTGTCATGTGGTGTACACTGAAGTGCACGTCGGTAATAAAGAATCTCTGGTTCTTTTGGGTCTAGAAAAGCATTTTACAAGTAAAATGTATTGATATTATTGAAGCATAACCATATCAACCTGCAGCTAATAAGCAGCAGTTTGAGACTGAATGAGGTCACGGCTCTTTACGCACAACATCACAGCGTTAGCTGGCGGTAAAACAAAGCAAAGACTGGAGGCTAAACATGAATCACCTCAGAGTAGTGGGCTACAGTTACACATTGAAACATGTCACCTTGCTGTGTTGTTGATGCCAGACTCAGTATTGCATATATTTGACGTGACTGTTATTCAAAGTTCTATTGAGCTGCAATGTTGACCAAACGTTTCAGAGATGGAGAGAAAATAATGCAAATCGTTTAGTGTCGCCTTTTGCTAAACCTCCTGAGCACTGCAGAGGGCTAAATTATTGTTAGAGAGATGGAGATACATGCTGCTAATAGTCTAAATTACTAGAGAGATGAAGAGATGGCCCGATATTGGGTTTATTTACTGTAACCAGTGTAGCATTTATCAAGCTTTTTAATTCCTAGCAATGTGCTTCCACACACCGTGAAAACCGTGAGTGGCTGAAGCATTGAGTTGTTAAATGTTACTCTAGCTGCTAATTGAGTAGAAGGCTAGCTAACGTGTTTATTCCACCATGCTTTCATGCTACACTTGTTACAGAAACTTAGCCCAAAAGCAGGCTGATGGCCAGCATCAGTGCTGGCTCTACGGTCCCTCTGATCACTCCTTGGCGCTAGACTACTTCGCTGGGAGTCGGGGGCTCCTGTTCGCTAGCTAACTGGTGTTTTTCTAAACCATTATGACAAACAAGCCAACAAAAGTTGCTAGCCAGCTTTAACTAACATGTCTAAACCATCCCCTAAAATCTGTGAGGGTTTAGTTTTGTCTCTCTCTCAAATCATCGAATGTTTGAGGGCTCTCTCGCAGACATTTTGAGCCCTCTTTGAACCCTTTCCTTAAGTCCGCGTTTCTGCGGATTTAGGGAATTTATAAATCCTAAGTAGGATATGAATGCACCTGTCAAATAAACATAGTGTAGTAAAAAGTGCAATATTTCCTGACTTTCTGAAATGGAGTGGAATAGAAGTATAAATCACGGGGTATGGTTATGTGACTAAAGAGCGTCTTTCAGCTCAAAACCTTTTTTTAAAACTTTGAGGGGGCCAAGTGGACTGGGACAGCTTTGAGAATGATCGAGCAGAGAGGAGGACTTCACGGTGCACAAGACTCACGGGATGACATCTATACAGGTGAGTACAACAACAAGTGATTCACTGAGTTGTGTACGTTTGTGGCTGCGGCCAGCCGCTGTGGAGTTTATATGGTTTACATCTCTGTGTTGTCTGCTATGGTGATGTTTTATTCTGCTGTTGATTCTATAGAAGTGTCAGACTAATTCAATGATGTGGCTTAATGATGCTTGTTGCACCCGCCGCAGTTTACCTCAACATTTTATTTTTGTTAAATTGGCTGAAGTTTGTCCTCTTTTCTGGTTAATTCTAGTGAAACTATGCAGAGGGAGGCTGTTGGGTGTGTGTATATATATGTGTGCGTATATACATGTGTGCGTATATACATGTGTGTGTGTATATATATGTGTGTATGTGTATGTGTATATATATATATATATATATATATATATATATGTGTGTGTATATATATATATATATATATATATATATATTATATATATATATATATATATATTATTATCTGTTGTGTGCACATGCTGCAAAGTCTATGAATGGAATTTATTGCTGGTTTGGATTCATGCTGATGGTGTTTGAAATACGGTGACATTTATTTTGCAGCCTGAAGGTGTTCTTTAAATTAACGGTCGGCTATCATCATATAACAGGTAAGTGATTTTGGTGTTCTGTGTGCAGTGACGGACCATGCTGGGCTTTGAATATGTTGGGATTTTCCTAATTTTGCATTGATTGATTGTTCAGTCAGCTGTTGATGATTGTGATTTGGGAATGAGCCTGCGCTGAAGTTCTGCCAGGTGCTTTTGAGAATTGCTTCATTGTTTTTTGTTTTACGCTGTGCTAATGACTAACTCGAATAGTGTGATTTTGTTTTTGTATAGATATAAGTGTTTAAGTCATGTTCATACCTGTATTGATATTTCCAGTGTTTGAGGTAGAGCTCAATGTTTGAGTATAAGCTTTGTAGTACTCCTTTTGTGTGCTTAGAGGATACAAAAGAAACACACTTTTATCTATCTATGCACTTTCTTTTTGATGTCGAACGTAAATCTGTTGTATATTTGTTTACTAATAACCCCAATGGAATAGTACAGCAAACCTGAAGTTATTAATAATAATAATAATAATAATAATGCATTTTATTTGTAACGCACTCTTCATTCAAAAATAATCTCAGAGTGCCACAGAGCCAGTACATAGTACATAATTAAAAACATAGTTAAAACAGACTATAATAAAAAATAAATAGCTGACAGATTTAACACAAAGCAAAAAACGCCTTCCTGAATAAAAAGGTTTTTAGGCCAGTCTTAAGAGTCCAGTGTCTGTGTTGCCCTTATGTGGTCAGGGAGATTGTTCCATAGGTGCGGCGCTGCCGAGCAAAAGGCCCAGTCACCCGTGGTGTGGAGCTTGGTGTTGGGGACCCGAAGGAGCGATCTGTTTGAAGATCTGAGGGTGCGGGTGGAGGTTTGGGGAGTAATGAGTTCTTGTAGGTAGGGAGGTGCATGTTTGTTTATTACCTTTGTGGATAAATGCCACATTCTCCTACTTCATAACTCAATTCTTGAGATGACCTGTCTGACTTGGCTTCTGCTAAAATGAGTGTTTGGTGTTTGAGTTATGGCCTTATTCTGGTTCCTGTGGTGGCCGAAGTGAATCACATAAGCATAACGTACATTACAGGCCTTTGGTGTGATATTGGACAGCTCCGTTTAGGTATGCCTCTGGCATTAAACCAGCGTGTGCCAACAAGTGGAGCGCACCGGGGACAAGGTCAAGTAGAGTTGGATGTTGCAGTCGTCTTTGGCAACTAAATTGCTGGCTGCCGTGTTCATGTTACTAAAACCTTGCCAAAGGGCCTCGCCGGCTGCTGTCCAAGGTGCTGATGTGACTTTGAGTCAAAGACCACATTCACACCTTTCCCACAGCATCGTTGGTGAATTATAGACTGCAGGTGTTTTCATTGTACATTCTGTGTGTGATGAACACGTGGGTTCCTTAGTTCCTTAGTTTGTAGATTAACCTTTGAAGAGAACTTGTGCCATTATTAAAAACTACCGAAAGAACACAAAAACTGAGTCCCTAAATAAGCATGATGTCCTTAGTTAATAAACACCTGAACATTTAAATAGTTTTCGTTGCCTGAGCCATTACAAGGAGCCGTTTATATATATCTACATACGGAGCGGGTCGTCTTCACAGAGCTGTCAAGTTTCTACAGTCGCTCCAGAACGGAGAAACCAACCTCTGTCTCGAGATAGGGCCTTTCACGTTTTCATGTTTTCTGCGGGCTTGGCAAACGAGATAAGTTTTATTTGGTTGCAATCTGCAACCTCACCGCTAGATGTCGACAAATTCTACACACAGACTTCAGTGTGTGTGTGTGTGTGTGTGTGTGTGTGTGTGTGTGTGTGTGTGTGTGTGTGTGTGTGTGTGTGTGTGTGTGTGTGTGTGTGTGTGTGTGTAAGTGATCTGTTCTTGCTTCTGTCATAGGTCTAGACCTACAAAGCTAAATGATTGATGATATGATTTATTTATTTGTGGTTTCACTGCAGAGAAGAAAATGTATCTATATTTATCTAATCACAACCAGCTGTGGCGGTTCCAAGGTGTGGCAGTTGCTGTCCTTAGGAAATGCCTTACCACCCCAGCTGCTTGGAAACTCTAATAAAAAAAATATATATATATATGAAAATTTGGCTGATTGAAAATTTACAAGAACAAATTCCCGCTGTCCAAGTGCAAGTGAACGCAGTAAGAGATGGCGATCCCCGCCTCAAGACTCAACCAACCGCCTTTTTGAGCATCTTCTCCAAGTCACACATCTGCTGATGTCTTTTTTTGTTTTTTTGCTAAATTTGTGCATCTGCTTGTTAACTTCTACTAGTAGAAATACATAACGGCAGCTGATTATGATGTTTTGTTTAGTAGGCCTACTATTAACTTGTGTCTGATTGGGTGAGGGATGGAATAAACCTGACTAAACCCAAATATTCCCCAGTGCTTAAGAGAGTCTCACCTGCAGCCATCAACATCCCTGAAATTACTCATTCTGCAGACAAACGTATACATTTTATATCAGTACAAGATATGTCAAATAGAACGCATACATGGATAATTGAATGACATGTTCTGGACAAATTTTAGGCTCAATGGGACATATATGGGAATAAAACAATTTATTGATTTTTAACGTCCACCTTTTGGTATTTCTATTTAATGCTTTACTCATGTGCCACAATAATGTTTTATATTCATTTGGGGGCTTTTATAAACAAATACTGATTAATTTAACTGTTTGCAATGAAAGCATATATATTACGGCCAGCCCTAATGTGTCCATGCCACACTCTGGAATATCTCACCCCATGAATATCTCTTGAGATCCCCTTCCTTCCTGTACATCATCATCAGTGTCCCAATCAATTATTAATATGATTACATGTCCTTTACCTACACCACAAACTGTGCAGATTACAGCAATACTAAACAAGCACGTCTGACAGGAATGCCCTCGGGGTCTTACAAAAAGGTACTTCAACCCAGTGAAGATTCACTCTGGCTTTGCTCAATGTTTGCAGAGCCTCAACCTGTCACTTTGTCTTCCTTCAGGGTAACCTATATGGAAAATCTATAGCTATTATCTGTTGCTTGATGAGCTCTACAGAGTTTTCAGGAGTATTGCAACATCCATTATCGGAGTCTTCAGCAGGCAGTGCTGAGACATCTTAACAAGCTCGGTATTGTTGCATTTATCTCATATCTGGGGATCTGAGGAGTAATATTTCACCAATGGGCGGTTTAGTTTGGACAGATTTAAGACAAACTATTAAAAGCTGAAATGACCAGTTGATCGATTCCATCAAAAGCTGGTAATGCTCATTGAAACTTGCCCACTTTTCTCAGGAACTGCTCGGATCAATATTAATCTGTATCTGGGTGACATCATATTTGCCTTATGAGCAAGTACCTGAATGTAAAATTGTAATACAGAAGACACTCACCCATTTTATTGATTGAAACTGAGAATGCGCCGCAGACAGCATGAATATTGTTGCTCCGCCAGTCACACGGTTCTGGGATTGCTTTTTCTTTATCTCGCACTCCCGCGAATAAATGAGAGGAACCGTTATAAAGTGTATGCATTGGCCTGTCTTGGCTAGAGAGCAAGATTTGTGACTTGGTTAGAGTTTTGAAATTGGTTCATCGGCTCAATTTAGAGCAAATGAATCATCCAAGTCTGAGAGAAAGGGTTCTAGATAGGATGTAGAATTTAAGACTAACTGATGCTCTTTTTTAATTGAATTGAGCAGAAAAAGGGTGCGGCGCGTTGCTCGAGGATGCTCTGAAAATACACGTGGCTGCTGCTGATGACAATTCCTCATGACAAGGTCATCTGGATTTCTATCATATGTACTGCAGCATTCATGAGAAAGAGGTTTGTCTTAAAGGAGGAAACTAAGCTAGAATTGTAGTCATTGTTGCAGCACAACAGCTTCTTTTTGGAGACCTCACTGCTTAAAAATAAAAAGCTAAGTCCAGTGCAAATGGTGCATGAAGACAGCTTGAATGCATTTATGCATATCAAACAGCCAGTGCTATAAATTACCAGCATATTTTTCACGTTATGGCAGATTTGTGAGCGTACCAACGACTTTTCATCACAGCGCTCGTGGAGTCCTTTTATCACCTCTTTTCTAAAGTAGCTATAACGTGTCTGTCAGGCTCTCTTCCATTTTGGAATTTCTTTTCAACAGATGCTGTTTTCAAACCGTAACATACAGTCTTTTATAAAATTAAATTAAAGGGATCACCTACAAAGACTGTTATAGATTATACTGTATGGGCCCTATACTGTATGTGCATTGAATTCAGATTATCCTCTACAGGATTTATTATGTTTTTGAAAGTTGTCACTCCACGCTGAGAAATCAGTACGGCTGTTTACTGCCTCCACTCTGGATCAATGAAAAGGGGTGTGTGTGTGTGTGTGTGTGTGTATGTGTGTGTGTGGGGGCTCTACAAGGACTTGTCCTTGAAGGTAAATACCCTTTGCATTCCTACCGAACAGCGCCCCGTTATAGCAGCAGCGGAATCACAATTGACCATTAGTGCAGGGTGCTGACGGGCTTAAGTACCATGACGCGTGACGTGACTTAAAACGAGTTACAAGTCAGGTGCACAGAAAGTCTGATGGTTGCACCCCCCCCCCCCCAACCCCACCCCCCCACACACTATAGTGTGAGATTTCACGTTAGTCACGGACAATTGCAAAGATATTTCTGAACGGCCAACACAGTCTCACGGCAGTCCATGAAGTAGTCACAAAATTGAAATCTAGGGATTCATGTACAAATTATCAGATTTTTCTTATGCAACAAAACTAAGTTTAGGCAACAAAACCACTTCTTTATTTTTAGGAAAAACATCATGGTTGGGCTAAAAATAAGTATGTCAACTTATGTTCAGGCAACAAAATAAAACTTTAAATCACTTAATTCGGCTAAAGATGTGGTGTGTTCAGACGCTCTGCATAGTAAAAGGTGTGTGGATGAAAAAAATCAATCAATCAATTTCAATTCCTCCTGCCAGCCCCTCCACCTGGGCTCCTCATGGGCAGACAGCCCAGCAGTCTGGACAGATGGGTGGGCAGGACACAACAAAGCACCTCGGAGGCAGAACGGAGAGAAAGATAGATACATGCAGCAGCAAGACAGTTTTGACTAATGTGCTGTGCTTGGAATGAAAAAGCCTCGTGCAGGAAGGCAGACAAAGTAGGAGAAAGACACTTTAATATCTAGGGATTCCTTTCCCGGAAAGATTCTCTGTGACATTTGCTGCTTACTCTTTTAATGTTGAAGGTATAATGTCATACATTTGTCGGTTGCTGATTTGTAAACACACGGCATTCAGAGTTGGCCCCTCCTCCTGTGGCCAACGAGCGAAAGAGGGACAGAGAGAGAGCAGTGATGGCGTTGATGAGAACAAAGCAATGAATCAGAGATTTTTTTTTGGATGAATGCAGCCTGGCTTCATCTTCTTGTGTGTGTGTGTGTGTGTGTGTGTGTGTGTGTATGTGTGAGACACGCAGAGATAAAAAAAAGAGCATATAAACGTATGTAATCACGTGTCTTTTTAAGTGTTTGAATGCATGAATTGGCTGGCAGGCAGGCATTCCCCCTGATGGGCACCTGATGACTCTGTGTGTGTGTGTGTGTGTGTGTGTGTGTGTGTGTGTGTGTGTGTGTGTGTGTGTGTGTGTGTGTGTGTGTGTGTGTGTGTGTGTGTGTGTGTGTGTGTATGTGTGTGTGGCATCCTGAAGTCAACATCCAAATGAGTTTTGTCAGATGAAGGGCCGTTACTAACAGCTCACGGCCTCCCTCGTCACCTCCTCCCCATCTTCCATGACTAAGTATGAAGTCAGCTGACAGCCTTCATCGGTCGGGATGAGTAAAAGGGAATATTCGAGAATTGCGTAATAATCACAAGCACGTGTTTTTTTGTCACACGCGCACAATTTGCTCATAGACAACGGTACTGATTAGCATTAGCATCGTAAGGCCCGTTGGAAATGTGTAATTTGTCCAATTAAGATGTTTCCTGTTGACGGTACTTTAAGCTCCAAGCCGAGATTAGAATCACTTGATTGTTAGCTCACCACCGCTACATGTTTGCATTGTATGTAACTTTGTCTCTGTCCTCCGTCTCTAACACAGGAGGAGGAAATGTTCCGACCCAACATGTTCTTCCTTTTGCTCCTGCCGCCAATCATCTTTGAATCTGGATACTCTTTACACAAGGTACGTGTGTGTGTGTGTGTGTGTGTGTGTGTGTGTGTGTGTGTGTGTGTGTGTGTGTGTGTGTGTGTGTGTGTGTGTGTGTGTGATCTAAAATAAGGCACTCAAAATGTAAAAAGTATGAAAACATAACATTTCATTTCACATGTTCTGTACAGAGCAAAAGGGGATGTTGAGATGTTGCGTGAAAAGCGCTATCCATGCCGCTTTCGTCCTTAATATCCTCGGACGCCGGAGCACATAAAAACATGCAGCAATGTAACACCCATCAACTGTCACCCATTGGTTTGTGGACCTCTGAAGACTTTGAAGCCTTGAGTTTGGCATTTTGGCCATCGCCATCTTGGCTTTTTGCAACCAGTGATCAGGAAGTGACCATATTTGGACTGTGGAGGAGTGATGTAGAGACGTATACGTCTCTGGTAGAGACCTGTCAATCACCTTGTAGCCCCGCCCTAAAGTATACCCTGCTTTATGGTCTATTTGACTCTAAATGGACCATAATTTACTAAATGAACATCATGCTGTATTGAAGACTTGAAACTAGAGATTGAGACATAAACTCATGTTTACAATGTTTACTGAGGGAATAAATCAAGAGAGAAGTAGAGTCATTTTCTCATAGACGTCTATACAACCAGAGGAGTCGCCCCCTGATGGACATTAGAAAGAATGCAGGCTACACTTTTCGGAACTGTAGGCTGGCGCCTGGTAACAACCAGTTCTCTGTGCCTGACAGAGCTCAAGGCGGCCTTGTGCCCATGGATGTAATGCTCGTGCCACAAAATCAAACGTCAAGGACGTGACAAAGGATAGATGCAGACATAGTTTTTTTTTTTTATTCTTGCATATTATACCTCTTAATACTGTGTCTATTTTCAGAATAGAAAAGTCAAAGACTGAGGAAAAGAATCAGTGTTCAGAATGTTGCTTTTCGTCACACATTTGATTACTTTTCTCGCGAGAGATTCATAGCAGATATCTGGAACTGGAGGGACCCGCAGACACGTGTGCAGCTACGAAATAGAGAAATGAGCTAAGAACAAGATAAACGCTGTGAACCGATATGTATAAAAGGAAAATAAGGTGGATAATTACAGAGTAGAGGATGAAATCAAAAAGATCAAGCAGAAGGAAGCAAGACAGGACATTGACTCTTTTTAATGAGGTAAGCTGGAGTTACAGTATGCGGCAGTATTTCTCTCACTACTCATTAGTGTCAGTGAGGATTGGGTTTCTGTGCACCCTGGCAGGGGGTGGGGCCTGCAGCACCCAGTCTAGTCCTCACCCTGTCTGTAGTTGGCACGGTGGCAGGGCGAGATGGTGCATGGCCTTGTGCTACCCCTGGGACACCATGTAACATCTGCTCCCTTCAGCTGCAGTCGCACTAACAGACACACACACACACACACACACACACACACACACACACACACACACACACACACACACACACACACACACACACACACACACACACACACACACACACACACACACACACACAGAGCAGAAAATCTGGCAGTGGTGGATGCAGCTGCGTGCATGTGTGTGCAGAATATGGCGCATGTTGTCATACTTTGTTTTTTTAGAAAACCACAGCAGACAGTGATTTGGGGTCACAAGGTCAGAATGCAACTTGGGCTAAGCAACAAAGAAAACTGTTCACACCCACAGCTTCTCGCTGGCTTTCAACAGCTGAATCCGCATTCTGTTACAATTGGATGCTATTTGTAGTCTATGATCTCTCCGTCAACATGCTAATGCAGAGCGGATGAAATGTTTACCATGATCGCCATCTTAGATTATCATACCAGCATGCCAACGTTTGCTTTTTAGCACAAAACACAAAGTGCAGGCGTACGGGAATGTCATTGTTTTTGCAAGTATTTGGTAAAGACAAATAGACTAATTAAAAAATGTTGACCTAATGATGGCACTGGATGAAAAGTGAAGGGATTCATTATCCTGTGTGTACCAAATTAAACAGCAATCCGTCCCAATAGTTGTTGAGACATTTGAATCATCTTGAAAACGTGAATGTTAACCTCATGGTGGCACAAGAGGAGAATTCAGGGGATCATCGAAATCAGTAGGATTCCTGTTGATATGAACCAGAAAATGATATACGAAATCCCACAGCAATCCATCCCATAGCTGTGGAGGTATCCGTCCATGCATCCATTCATCTTTAACCGCTGATCTTTAGGGAGTTCGGGGGTCAAGTATGTGTGTGTGTGTGTGTGTGTGTGTTAGTTGGGGGGGGGGGGGTCACCTTCGACAGAACAATCACAGGGCCGACAGAGACAGACACTCACTTTCACACCTACCAGAGATTTAGAGACAAGTGATGTTTTCTCAAAGTACGGTATTGAAAAAACAAAGCCCCATTTTGGAATCAGCACTGTTATTCAAGAATTTATAATAAAAAATAAAATACTGCAAGTCAATGGAGTGAATGTTTAATGGCGGCACTGGGGCACGGGAATAAAAACCGAGGGGTGGGGAGGCGAGGGGATGGCGACGGGAGTGAGAGAAATCACAGAGCAGAGCAGTCCTTGTTCTGCCTGATATCCTCCTCTGTGACACCTTCTCCCTCGGGGTATTGTGACATCCAGAGGACATGTCCAAGCTACTCTTATCAGTCTTTGCAACACACACACACACACACACACACACACACACACACACACACACACACACACACACACACACACACACACACACACACACACACACACACGGTGATTCCCACCCAGGTCCCAGCTTGAGGAGAGAGTGCACCATGTACGTGTGCGGGGACTTAACCGCTCTGGCCAATTTATTTGACGTCTTACCCTTTCGGTGCTGGTCCACTGCTGTTATGGTCAACGGAGCTTTAAGCTTGTGGTCCCCTTTCCGTTCCAACAGACAATTAAGGAAGACATTGATATGAGCTCCTTGCGGCCCGTGCAGATGTGCATATTGGTACTGCATCGTTGGGAGCCCCTCTCCGTCTCCAGACTTCCAGTTAGAGCCAGGCGCTGTTCATGCTTCATTTAGAAGGAGGACTATTTCTGTCCTGCACATGATGCAGAAAGCCCTACAGTAATGTTTACGGGGGGACACGTCTCACGTGTGGCCATCATGTGCTCTGTACATATGACACTTACAGTACTTGGCACTATAGGGACTATAAGTGGCTGAAGTGCAGACAACCGTCAGAGCGGTTTTAGGCCAGCATGCTGCTTCAGTCTCATCCCAACTCGCCGCATTCTGACGCTTTGTCGGACCACTCCGTGTCATTTTTATAACTCACTGGGAAGCCCAGCGCACGTTGGAAATTAAAACAAAAACACTTAGGTTTCTGCAACAAAATTGCTTAGTTAGATTGAAGAAAAAACGTAATACCAAGGCCTTCAAACAACTATGTAAACTAAGTAAAAAAATTCCAACTCGCGCAAATGAAGCAAATTATTCGATTTGCGTCATTCGCGCCGCCCGGCATATTTCGCAACCATTTCGTGTCTGTGCATTGACTTTGTATGTAATCTACTCGTGCGAAAAATTCGCAACGCTTTTGGTGTGAACGCACCTTTAGAGATAGAGATCAGACTTCCGGAGGGAGCTCGGAGTACATATGCTGCTCCTTCACGTCAAAAGAGGCCAGCTGAGGTGGGTTCGGGCATCTGATCAGGATTCGTCCTGGTTGTCTCTCTTTAGAGGTTTTCCAGGCACGTCCAACTCATAAGAGGCCTCAAGATAGACCCAGAAAACACTGGAGAGATTACATATCTCATCTGGCCTGGGAACACCAAGCGTTGATGGGGAGAGGGGCGTCTGTAACACCCTCCTAAGCCTGCTGCCCCCGCGACCCGGCCCCGGATAAGCGAAAGCTACTGGATGGATGGATGGATGGATGGATGGAGTCTGCCGGGGGATTCAACTCAGTCGGGTCAGGAACAGTCGCTCGCTATGAGAGGATCCCCTCGTGGGACCTCGCCCCGGTGCCGGCTGCAGGTCGGCTTGGAAAGGCCCCCGGGGGTGAAGGTACCGTGAGCGTCACGGCACACCTCTGGTTGACCTCGCTGCTTGCCCTCTTACTCTCCCTGCGGGGAGGAACGGGGTGACTGTCAACCAGGGCGGACTGTTGTCAGTGCGGGGATGTCTGCAATCCAACTGACTCATCTTGAGAGTTGGACCCCGTTTCATTCATCATGCTTTGTGGGTGCAACTTTTGTTGCCATATTATAATGATTCTTATGGCCTACAACCAGGTGTGAAAAATTCTGTGTTTAGTCGACTTGAGGGGTCACTGACGGATGATTCGAATGTCACGGGGCAGCCCCAGCATGTTAATGTTGTCACTGTGATCCTTAAGCTCACATCACCACTGTGTCTAAATGCAGCCTCACAGAGATGCTAGTATGACCGTAGCCTCTTGTTTAAAGCCCTTTTGTCATTTAATAAAAAAGCTAAAATGTTAATGGTGCATAATACGAGATTGGGAGCGTTCCTCTTGCCTCTCAACATGGTGACAGCTGAGCCGGTGCAAATGCAAACTACTTCAAAAGTGTTGACGTAGCTAACAGTGTTTACTTGAGGGGGAACCGGAGGGTCGAGCCAAGTGAGAAAATTTTATTTTATTTCAATTCATTAAGTAGGGAACTAGTCGGTACCAGACTCCGGTTCTGCCAAGTGAAACCGATGCTTCATGTCTTAAAGCTGCATTCTTTCTAATGTCCATCAGGGGGCGACTCCTCTGGTTGTATAGAAGTCTATGAGAAAATGACTCCTCTCTTGATTTCCCTCAGTAAACATTGTAAACACGAGTTTATGGTCTCAATCTCTAGTTTCAAGTCTTCTTCAATACAGCATGATGTTCATTTAGTAAATTATGGTCCATTTAGAGTCAAACAAACCATAAAGCAGGGTATGCTTTAGGCGGGGCTTACTGTGATTGACAGGTCGCTGACACTACCTGAGCCGTATACAGCGTCTCTACGTCACTCCTCCGCAGTCCAAATATGGTAACCTCGTTCACAACAATTTGTGATTTTAGAGGGAATTCTAATGTTTATAGATCCAACCAAGAGGCTGCCTTTGTACAGAACCTCTGGCTGGACGGCGTGGGTTGCCAGATACAGTCAACAAGCACAAGTTTTCATTTATCCGTCTGGGCACCATGGTAACGAACCTAGCCAGCTCATGTGACATTTTAAAAATGTCTCTTTTGGTCAATTATTGCTACCGGTTCAATCGCGCTACGTGCTGCTACAGACAAATATTTTGGCTAACGCCAAAAACAGTATTGATAGCTGCCACATCCAAGTTATCGCTTTCACCCACGCACACAGTGCTACAGCCTGGCATCTTTTCCCACATTTAATCTGAATGTCCCACAAAAGGCTACTCATTTCAATCCCCCCCTCGTTGGCCTCATTCCACAGTGGGACTCTCGAACGCGGATAACAACACGGGGGGCTATTTTTAAGTAACTCGCAGCCATGTCAGCGGTCTCAGCCAGGAGGAGAACGAGCCGTATCTCATAATAACTTCTGTTATGTCCCCCCCCCCACCTCTTTTTTATCTCTCTCCGTTGGGGTTGTGATTATGTAACACAGACAGAGATGTGACTTATAGTGACGTACACACATATGCAAGAAAGCACACACGCACACACATTGTCACATGCGGGTATGTACACACTGTGTTCACACACCTACACACAAACACATAAACAAGTTCTCACACAAGCTACACTGAGAATCTGAGGTTTCTGTCTTGTTTATTGTGGTAAGATGTCCCCTATATACTATCTAATATATCATGTACTACTATCTATCTCATGCAATTCAATGCAATTTAACGTTTATTGTAATATAATAACATTTAGTTCATTTTCCGTTCAGAATAATTTATAATTAATTTGCCTTTGCATGATAATCTTATCTTCATCTTAATATTTCCTTATTATTGTGAATAACAACATTACCGTAATATGTTTTAGAGAATGAAATAATAATTATCAGGTCAGCATTGAACAACATTGCATCTTTATCCAACGTGCTTTGTTGCTGATTGACCTGACAGTTAATCTGGGATTAGAGTCAAATTAATAAAGATGAAGTGGGTTTAACGATAAGAGAAGGACATGAATAAGGGGGAAAAAACGGATGGGTTTGAAGTTAAGTAAAGAGACACAGAATGAGGATAAATTGAGAGGTGCATGATCTGATAAATAAGCCTCCGTCTATAGTCATGGGTTATTCTCCAAAGAGGTCACCTCCCACACACATTCCTCCTCACCTGACCAGACTAACTCATTTATTTTTTAACACAACTCCGAAAGTCACTGTTTTCTCCAACTTGTTTTACTGCACATAGTTCCGTGACTTTCACGTCTAATGACACCCTGATCTCATACTCTGTACTTCTTCATGATCAAATCAGTGAAAATGAGTATCGGGCGAAGGTTCATTCTAATGTTATTCCGATGTGTTCAAGTGTTAAAAAAAAAATTCACATCAATATAAAATACAATCTTTTATTTCCTGATCATTTTAATTTTCTGTTTCTTTGCAAATAACCACTATAGACGACTACAACAAAGAAATAAGATAACATTTAGAATATTTGATGTTTTACACCGACTTCAGAGCGCTTGAAATATTTTTTTGTTGTGTGCCTTGTGTACCAGCTGCTATCACAAAACAAAACAAGAAATAATCTGTATCGGCCAGTATGGATGATTGATGATCGGCGGCTTCGTCTTTATTTGCTCCGTTTTTTTCCTGCTGATCCGATCTGTGACTCAAAACCGCCGTACGAGCCGAACTACAGGTTTTGTGTCCATGAATTCTCCTCTTCTTAGTTCTGAACCGTCTCCTCCCCTCAGCATCCCTCTTCATGCTCTTATCCCGGCCTTTTCTTGCTGTCGTCTTGTCCTCACTTCTGCATCCCTTCCACCGAAAGACTGATTGTCTTAGTAAGACATTGATGTTCTTCTCCCCTAATCTCTCCCTGCACATGGTGTTCTAATAGGAGCCCTGAGAGGCTACGTTCAAACAGAGGATGATATAAAATATATATATATATATATATATATATATATATATATATGTTTCTATATGTATAGCTGGAACGTGTTGCGGGTGAGAGGGAAGCCTGGGTCGGCCTGGGTCGGCCTGCTGGGCCTGCTGCCACTGCGACCCGACCCCGGATAAGCGGATGCCAATGGATGGATGGATGTATATATATACAATTCCAAGAACATTCAAGACCGTAAATCTATGGGCCTTCAAAGAAATCCAAATGTTATGTCCGTCTGCCGTCACAAGGAAGGCTTTAATTTCACATCTTGGTAATGGTGCCTCTAACCTTTCAACGTGGCAAAAGGGAATTATGAATGCCATGTAAAGATTGTATGCAATTTGCATGTAAAATTAAATTAATCATCAATGGTGGCTATTGATGATGCTGATCAGAAGACAACACAAGCCCTTTGTGAACTCTTTAGTTGGGTCCTTTCAACTCTCCAGGGTGAAAGAGTCCCAATGGCTCCTCTCTGATCTTTCACACTAATAAAAGTTTAAGTTTAGACCTGCTGTAGGGTCCGAGCAGACTCCGAGAACATTAGTACGTCTGCGTTTTTGTGGGGATGCTTTACAGTAAGCATACACACACGGAAAAATACGCATGCACATTCAAACCGTAGTCTTCGGCGGGGGTCAGTGATGAAAGAAGTCCTGAGATATTTTACTTAAAGTGGCAATCCTTAAGATTTCAGTCCTGGTTGTTTTAGAATTTCTATTTGAGTGAAATTAGATTAATTGTGCTCCGAGTTTATCAGCTTGGAGTCTTTCTCCATACTAACATGCTATTTTTTTTAAATTGTGTCAATGTTTCGTGCGTTTACATGGAAAAAAAACGTGATACTGCTTTTTTCCCCCATGAATTTCGGCATAGACTACATAATACTGCAAGTACATAAATATTGCAATACTTTCATCGGTGGGCCAATAAGCTCAATCAGCATTGTGTTAACCTCCTGCGGTGATAGATAGTGACTTAATAGACATTTATTTGATTGAAAATCTTTGAGTATGTCCCTTTTAAGTTGAAGCAATAGAATATAAAAACAGGCCACTTCATGTAAAAGTCAGAATTTATTTTTGTAGATAAAGTTTTATGATCAAAATGTTAAAAGTATCAAGAGGACAAAATACTCATAGGCAGAAAATGATGAGTGTTATATTATTGAATTATTATTAGATTTTAATATTATTATTAAAGCAACATTTTATTGGCTGGTCAATGCTAATTTAAACTACTTTACTCTGTGACTCATGATCTATATTATACAGTAGGTTATTAGTACCTCTAAGTGTCAAATCAGTGTAGTGGAGTAAAATGTACACTATTTCTTTTAAAATGTAGAGGAGTAGAAGTATAAAGTGGCATAAAATGGAATATAAAAGTGATTATGATTAAATGTGCACGTCTGGTGGACAAAGCAGAATAGATGTATACGTCTTAGCAACAGTAGCAGCCATTGAATTTTTGTTTTGGTGCCCACATACAGTCAAAATCACAATTACCTATATATACAATGATCCATGAATTTGCAATAACACAAAATTACTAAAATCCATCCTTGACCCACACATGATCAGCAGTAAAATTGCTCTGCGCCGGCTCGGTTGGTGCTGACCTGTCAAAGCGCAAACAATGAGATAACAGCTTCATGTAACGTGGCCCGATTTTCGACGTCTTATACCTGCCTGCGCTTTGCTTCTTGCAAGTGTCGTGCAATATGCAGACTATATCAGCAGCTTTACAACATAACCCCACTCAACAGTATGTCATGTGATGAGATAGGACACAAAAAAAAGAGCTAATCTTCTTTATCCGATGTTTTTAACAGTCTTTCATGAAGACCATTTCCCATATTTAATCACACCAGGAGGGCTTATTCGTTATCTTTTTTGTCCTCAAGGTTGGTTCCGACCACTCAAAGCCCTTCAACACTACATGTCATCATTCACCCATTCATACACTGAAGGCGGAGTGGAGGGGGGGGCTACCATGCAAGGTCCCACCTGCCCATCAGGACTCAAACTAATAATTCATACCCATTCATACACCGCAGGAACAGACTGCGGTGTATGAGTAATTTGGGGTTAAGTGATTTTCCCAAGGACACATCGACATTGAATAGCGGAGCCAGGGATCGAACCGCCGATCCTCTGATTGAAGGACGACCACTGATCCGCAGTCGTAGTGGTGTCACGATTTCTAGATCAATGAATCGATCTGAATGAAAGATCAGCAATTCTCCTTGGCCCGCCTACTTGCGCTCTTCTGAAGAAAAAAAAACAACAAAAAACATTGTAGAGACGACTCAGCATAGCGAGCGTGCAGCTGCACTTTGAGACACCAGTTGACGGAGAAACAACAGAACTGGAAAATTGTCCTTGCTTCCATGAAGTCACTCATGTGGCAACATTTTGCCTTGTTATGTTAACAATGAAATGACAGAAAAAACTACAGTTTTCATGCTATCCTACATCTCTGGCAACACTCCAAAAATGGCAGGACATGTTCGACAAATCTGCTCATATGTAGTCAATAATGATAAATATTAAACCAACATTTAAAATAAAAGACCTGTCTCCGCTCTGTTTCAGCACACGAGACAGCGCCACACCTACACACTTAATAATTGTATGTAATAATACTAATACAATAATAATAATAATAACAATAACAACGATAGCAATAATTAAAATAATAATAATAGCAATAATAATTTTATCATGAAATATTTTGCATCATTCCTTATTTAATATACTTTAGACCCCGATCACACTGAGACGCGTCGCTGGAAACGCGACCCCTGGCGTTTTTTAGACGCATAAAAGTTTAAATACTTAAACATTACTCAGTGACAGGCGCGGAATCTCACCACTCGTCAATGTCACTATTGGCCCAAGCAGCCAATCAAATAGAGCAAGAGCAGCTTTACTACTTTACCACTTACTTCCGGTTTTGATGCCGTTAGCTGTGGTAGGAACAGACATAAATGTTTAAATATGATGAACTATATAATTTTCCCACACCTGCTAATTTAACAGCAGCGCAACAGCAAGAGCTTGACGTCCGCATTGAATACAATTTTTCCCTCATTATTACCTTTTGATCGCCTGGTTGCACACGCAACCCCGCTCCACAGGCTCAGCAGCTGTTTTGCCCAACCCGCTTTTCCAAAAGGGCGTTTTTTGAAGCAACCGTGCTTGTTCCAACACGTCTCGCCGTGATCGGGGCCTTAATGAGGTACATTCCAAAGACAATTTGACAGTTAAAAAACATGTAAATGACAGTCGTCAGGGCATAAAACCAATGATCTGTTGATCTTTACGAGTCAAAACTTGATAGCCGTCAGTGCTGGAAATCTAAATCCCTCCGTGACACCCCTACTTGTTGGATAGATACAGTTCTGCATGTTAAATTTCCCCAAGTGTTAATTTAATTTACTGTGCATTGTGTTCATTCTTTTTGGAACCAAAGACCGACTGAAGCAAAGTGGATCTGGATTTTGAGCTGCAAGGGAATCGGCATGTATTCTACAGTCTTGTTCTGATATATCATATGCATGTTTCTATAAATTCTATACTAAACATCAAATCAGAATTCTGTATGAAATAGTGTTTTGACCAGCTTTAATAAAATGTGCATGACTGTGGCATGAGGCGGTCTATTTGGACGATTGAGGCCCCCTTTGCTTGCACATAAATGGCACACGGCTGTCTTCGACAGACGGATCGCTCAGCGTTTATTTTAGAGGTGACAGTTTGTCAATAGGGATTTGGCCATGTTGGTTTTCGATTTGAGTTATCAGTCGGGGGGCTGAGGCACACATCCTGCCTCCAGAATAGATATTTAGCAATGTGGACAGATGTCTAGATTGCCAAATATTTCAGCACTGTCATCCGTCCCCGAAACCCAGAGAGGGGAAAAACGTCAGTACGGTTATAAAACTTTGCAGAATGAGGAAAGTTTGAGCAGGATCTACAGAAAAGTCAAAATGGACCCGAAAGCTCAGCTTACCCATTTTACAGCCACACAAACAACCCGTCACATAACACAGCCATAATTAAGCGGTGATGAGGAGAGGATGTGGAACCAGCGAGACCAAACGCATGATTAACTGAATGGCTCAGAATCGTCACTCATTATTTGGGCACTGAAGTCATTAAGCCTCATCACTGCCACTCATCAATAGAGCAGTCATCCTTTCTTTCCTCTGTTTGAGAAATGAGAACGTTTGCTGCTTAATTTGCCATCTGGCTTATGTAAAAAAAAAAAGAAAGCATAATGCTGTAACTGCTCACCCACATTTGTTTGTTACACAATAGTAACTATAATACATTTGAAATTAGTCTGTTCCTTCACAGAGTCAGTTTAAAAAGAAAAACAATATGATATCATATGATATCTCATGAAAACATTTAGTGCGGCATTTTCTGCTTGTTACATGAATACGGTCTTTTTTTAAATAAACTTTCTTGTTTGGCTTGAAATAAGTAGGGAAATGGCATTACTGAAGTACAGAAGTTATGTGACAAATAAATAAAATTTGAGTCCTCCTCCTTTCTTACGGGGCTCGAACAATGGCCTCCTGGTTAAAATTGTTTTATTTTCTTTGACTGTTCAAGTGATTATACCTTGATGAAAACATAGCTATAAATATTATATCCCATTTCTGACAATGTATCTCCCTAAATGCCACACACTGTGCCTTTAGGCTCATCTGGAACATGAAATATAGAAGGACGGAGGATATCGTTTGATGTGCACACTGTAAAGCCCTCTGGTTTGTGATTTGTGATATTGGACCACTCAAATAGAATTAAACTGAACTGAATTGAGAAGGAAACACACACCTGCACCTGAACAATAAACTTGAGACAAATTGTTCTCGACTTTCACTGAAACACAGTCCACATGTTTTATGAGGAGCACAATTTTATCAGCATTTTCTGCAAGTTATGTTGCAGGACAGTTTAAAGTAACGATGTCCTGTTGTGAGCCTTTAGTAGAGGAAAGAGGTTATGATTATGCTTAAAGTCCATCTAGTAAATTAAAAAGGGGTAATAAAATAGTTTAATAACATAAAGTTTTTTCCTGTGCCGATGTGAGGTCCCGGGACACAGGATGTCGTATGTGTACAGATTGTACAGCCCTCTGAGGCAAATTTGTAATTTGTGATTTTGGGCTTTACATAATAAATTGAATTGAATTGAATAGATGGATGTGCTCATTAATATTAAAAATAAACCAAAGCTCACATTCCAGGTCTACTTATGCTCTTATCTTATATGAATAAAAAAAAAAACACCATTTAAATCTTGTATTAGACCTCGAATGTTTTGGTATTAGTTCATGTATTGCTTATAAATGAATCGTGTCATCTGCATTTGTGTTGGCCAGAGAGCCTTTTGACTGTGAGGAGTAGATTTCAATCTCCTGGAGGATTCGAGTCATGCGTGTTTGTCAACCTGCCGGCATGTGATATGAACCCCCCCCCCACGACCATTTACTTTGTCACCGGGGGGCATGTTTTTTCAACCGCTTAATAAAACGTCCAGTTTTAATGGCTACAACCGAAGCAGCTCCACTCATCTCCATACACAATATGAAGAGGATGCATAACCTATTCATAAGCTGAAAAAGGTTGTTTACTCATTCAGTGCACACGTCGAGCCTATTTATATCATATCCATCCCCGTAACGGGCACAAAACCGGACCCCATTGACGCGCTGCACTGTGCCATTCAATCCAAATCCATCTCCAGGTGAGGCAGAAAACACACACGCCGGACAAGCACACACTCAACATATATCCCCTTGAGCTATTTGACTGTTTGGCAGAGCTCGGTGTAGCAAGAGGGAAGTGACGGAGGCGGTTGAGAGATGGGGCTTATTGCAACTTATTCTCCAGAGCATTTTAAACCGTCCTGCTTGTTGATTAAAGTCCCACAATCCATCACTGTGGTTACAGCGAGGCTGCCGTATTGGCATTAAAGGTTATTACATCGTTAGAGTGGCCTGGTTACAGAGTCCTCACACCGTCTGTCGCTTCAATCAGCCATAATCATACAGTACATAGGCCCAATACGTATATAATAGTATCCCGTAATGTGCGCATGCACGGTCTCAGAGTTGGCGAGACGGTATAGGCGCCTTTTAATGTAGCTGGTTGGATTATAATGGAAAAAATGTGTCATAATTAAATTGAGTCCTGTGTGAAAAGAGTCGATTGTGTGAGAGGGGTTTCGTTCAAGCATGCCCTTTCCATATTCTGCTTTCAGCAGCTGGCGCCTCGCAACGATTAGCCACCTCGCAGCCTCTACCAGAATTAATCCGCAGAATGCGTGTTATGAACATTAAAACCTTATTTGTATGCATGTTTGGAGTGTGAAGGTGTAATGGGGATGGGGAAATGGAAAACTTATGAATCCCGTTCAGTGTCACACCCGTGCACTTCCCATCCGACGAGGTTTACGGTTGCGTGATTGATTCAATATCTCCTCTCAATTAAAGGACCTTTCAATGTCTTGTGAAAATGCATCACGCCTTTTTTTGTCCAACGCCAACACAATGGCTGCATATCATGTTGCTTTACCATCACTTGTGAAATTAAAGCTGCAGCTCATTATACACGAGGGCCACAACGGGGTAGTGAGTAAATGGAGGTTTGGAGTTAAGGTTAAAAGCAATGTTGTTGTATTATCTTTAATTAAATTACTATATTTTCATTAAACTGGCCAGAGCCGAGACCTCAGGCTAAGTCATACGCACACTTTTAATTACTATTTTACTCTTTTAGGTGCTGAACAGCTCACTCAACTGATATTCAGTTTACGTCATCCCCCTTCTCCATCTGCCTCATCCACTACTCTACCTCGCTTTGATGTTCCGGTGAACTACGAAAGCGTGGGTTCTTTAATTAAATGGTTTTAATTCAAGTCACACATCATGCTCCACTCTGAAGCTAAGTATGGGATGTATGAGAATAGGTAGTAGATAGGTGTTGCTATTTCAAATCTTGTTTGTAAGCAAAAATGTAAAAGTAACAAATAAAAAAAATATTCATGATACTAGCCGATACATTTTCACACATAATATAATGCTTAAATCTATTTTGTGAATACCAAAGTATTACTTAAATGAGCACTCATCACACTCCTATAACATTGTTGGGCTAACATTGTATATCCTCTTTTTTTATCTCAAATATTCTTCTTCCTTTTTAAAATCTTGCACCCCTGTTACCCACAATGCACCTCATATCACAACAGTTTAACCAACAGGTGTGTGATGCCTGTAGCGGCTAATGTAGGGGGCGTGAGTAAAAGGCATGCATGCTATCTCAACAACACAAGGAGAAGCTTGGATAACAGCACACACAGATGGAGAGTGATTCATTCCCTGCTCAGGGAAACTAAATCGTTACATAGATAATAGTCGTTTGCTGCTTTATTAATGCTCTGAATCCTGTATAATTCGTATGTAAAATGGAATGATCTGCACCGCTTCAGAAGTTAAAATACTATATATGCTGATTGTACTTTCAGTAAGACAATAATATCCTGTAGTAGCTGTGTGGAGATTAATGTACTTGTCAAGTAATCGCCTGTGATTAAACATCCAACAGTGGAAGCACAAGGATCTATCACATTGATTGTGGGATAATGATGCTCAATAACGTTGTTACTTTTTATGCAACTGAATAGTCGGAGAAGTACGTTAATTCACATGGTGTTCTCCAAAAAGAAGAACGTGGAAAGTGAAACCAGAGCCTTTAACCAAGAATGGACCGACTCTTGTATGTTCATTCTTCCCACGGGCGGTTCAAAACCAGTGTGTCTCATACGATCAGAGACCGTGGATATTATTAAATGTAAATGTAAAGCGCCGCTACTACACAAAGCTCAAATCTTTTGCCCAAACGTACCTACTCAAAGAAACCGGTATACCGTCAACACCTGGCTTTGGGGGGCATCATCAGGACCTTCACAATAGAGATATTCTTTATACTTAAAGTGTTACAGTTTTTAGCCACACTTTAGACTTACTCTGCTTTCCCACCAACGTTTAGTTGTGTGGTGACTATTATTAACAATTCATCATGTATGTTCCTCTACTTAGAAAAGACCAGGGGGTTCTATTGAAAGCCCTCTTAATGTGCAAGTTATTTCAAAGGACCAGTGTGTTTCTAACTGGGAAAAAAACAACAATTGGATGCAATTTCTTTTTCAAATAGGTCACTCAAATAGGATTTATTAGACATCACAACAAAGTCTTCACACTATATGCTCCAAAACAGTTTTTTTTTTTTTAAATCAGAGACTGGGCCTCAGACAAAGCTTGGGAAAAGGTGCTCCCCCACCTGCTTAGTTTACATGCTCCGTTTCTCTCAGTTCCTGGGGGCCTATGGGATCATGATTATGTTATTTCATCCCTTAGACATTCAACAATTGAGCAAAATACTCCCATTTGACATAACTTCAGACTACACCAAATACATAAAAATGACAAAACGTTTGTGTGCGTTGATTTACACGTACATATATCTCTTTGAACTGCTGTTTTTGTCATGTGGACTTTCCCCCAAAACATGATTGATACGCGGCAAAAGGCGACATCCTTTTTTGGCGATTTCTTGGGGTAATTGTTCTGAGCTTTTGTACCACAGATAAAAGCATCAACCAATCTACGGACATATTCCATAAAAAGGATTCTGGCAGAAAATGAGAGAATCTATTCCAACCTTTTATGTAATGAGTGTTGCAACTGTCGCAAATTTGATGCGATATAGTGGGAAAAAAAGTAAAATTCCCCAAATCTACTGTATCTTTTTAACCAAATCACACACATTTAGGCTTTGATCTCGGCTGTGATCTTCTTTTGACAACTAATGTAATGACATTTTTCAATTCCATTCACTGAAACAGTTTGGAGCCCCCCCCGGCGGAGGCCCACCTCCACCCTTTGAAAGCCCAATACATTTTTTATTCTTTTATGATGGAGTCAACATCACATCAGTTTGTAAAATAAGAAAAAAATCACACCAGGCGCAAATGCCCTGAGCAATGAGTCCCCGTTTTGATTCCAGGTTGTCTGGACCGTTTGCTGCATGTCATTCCCCTACCCTCTAAAAAGCACCCAATTTTAACGCATTCAAAAAAGGTGTGCTTTGCAATCGTTTTGGTGAATAAAGCCTGATGCATCATAAGCGCTATTCTTGTGGTAGAGGCAGGAGAAGTTTATACTCCCATTATACGCTTTGTTTAAGGAACGACCTTGAAAGCAGCAGACACCAGCCTGAGAACACTATGTGGTCTTTCAAGTTTTGGATCGTGCTGAAAACACTGATTTATTGTATTATATAAAAAGACCGAACTGCTCTTTCTTCACACAATCTGCACACTCTGAACTTCTTTATGCTGTTTAAGGATGGATCTTCATATTAAAGTTTGGACTGTTTACTATTTAGTATCTTCAGCTGCAAATTAATCTAAACTGCTTTTGCCAAATGACAGTTGATTTTCTTCGAGCCCTTACTCATTTTATTTAACTAACCACACACTTGGGAATGTGGCATTTTCAATACTTACATCAATACATGATCCTTGCGGTCAGAGTGAGTGGGCACCATAGTCGATTCAACATGCTGTCTTTGCATGAGAGTAACATTAGATTTCTATACAGTCAGAGACTCCAGGGGAGGTCAAGCTGGTCCTGTGACCTTTGAGGAACACTGTGGTGGTGGGGGCGTGGTTGGGCTCAGCTGCAGAGGGGACGGAGTGTGGGAGTGGTTCAGGGAACGGGGCGGAAGAGGTTTAATTAGCCTCAGCTGGTCTGGGTTTGGCTGATTGAGGTTGCTCCCCTATATAAACCCCAGTAGGAACTGAGGGAGGGGAAGAGAGCAGAGATACGAACTGCCTGAGCGAGCAGTCGAGAGCAACAGAATAACGGACATTGTGAAACGCTATCCTGTCACTTGAACAATAACATATGTCATAAACACAACTCTCCTCTGGTCACCAACCTGTCCAGCGGGCAGAATATCTAAGACGAGCTGAAATAAAAGAGAACCTGCCTCACTTCTAGCCTATACATGCATGTTAGGGATCAGAGACCCGTTAATCGCTAAAGGTGAACTGTTCCCTGACATATTGTCTTTGCAAAAAGTGGGACCGACAGCAATGGGTGGGTAACAGTGTCCCTGTATTTATATTCAGCAACTTGTCCTGAAACATGTCCACCACAAAGTAGCGGCAACCGGATTGGCAGAGTGTGGAGAAAAAGAGGTGCTACAGCTTTGCAGCATATGGCCAGGAAGCAGGGGCAGACTGGGGGAAAAAAGTAGCCCGGGAGTTACTGTCAGACCGGCTCACTCATTACATGGCGCGCTGCCCACTCAATGCATCGCACGTATCGACCAGTCAGTGCTCCAACTTACCACCCAGGGGAGTTTCTAGGATTCAAAGAAAGGAGGGGCTTAGCCCCAAGGGGAGTGGCATGTTTGGCAATTTATTTTGGGGCCGTGGATATCCATTGTTTCAGACAGTTCACACTCTTGCTCACTGGAGACAGTTTCTAACAAAATAGCTAGCTAGCTAGCTAGCTTAGTCTTAATAGAGCCCACTACAATATTCCCTTTCATTTGCCTCAAGTAAACCTAAATTTAAGCAGATAACAATCGTTAACAACTACAGATAGCCACATTCTGTAACTACCTGTACTTACAATTTCACTCCGTGCATCATTTACTTTGAGCTAAACGCCTCGGCTATAATCCTGGCTCTCGTTGACGAGAGACGTTACTTGGCAGAGTGAGAAAGCCAGCGCAGCAGCCTCCCCAAGGTCCTAGTGCCCGGGGCTTATATCGTTAAGGCCGGCGATGTCAGAGGGAGGGCCGGTTGGTGATGGAGGTGGACCGGTATTGGACCAGCCCAACCACGTCGGCCTACCGGGGATTTCACCGGTATCCCCTATGGCCAGCCCACCCCTGCCGGGAAGACTGTCTCACCATCTGTGAATCAAGCCAGTGGTCATAGATGGGACGCTTCCTCAGTAGAGACCGATATTAGAGTGAGTCACTGTCCTTCACGGGGACTAGTAGGAATAACGGGGGACTAAGTTAGCAGAGGGATCGCAAATTTGTTCACAGCAAAAGCTCTCGTTGAGGGTGTTAATATGGGGAATAATTCCTTGCTCTGCAAAACAAGGTCATGCACCAACCAATCTTTGGCTATGCTGATATGTCAGTATAGCCAAAGATTGGTGGATGGTATAGTGGATTTAATCCACACACAAAAGTGGATTAGATACACTAAATCATCACTGCTCTTTTGTAGCCCTTCATCAGACTGAATAGATTAATCTGCTCTTTGCAGATTTTCAGTGCTAATACTGTTTATACAAAGATGAGGATCAAAGCCTACAGAGCTTAGTAGGTACTAACTGTTCTGTCTTGTTCTTGTGGTTAATTCACTGTGTACACGTGTGTTTCCCATTCTTCCTCGAGGAGGAACAGTTTGCAGCTGTTGTTTTGCTGATCGTCCATGCTCCTCATGTTTCGAGCTAGCCAGTTCTGTTTTGCCTTCGTCTGCCCCTAAACCTGGGTCTGGTATGTCAATAATCATCTTCTTTAGTTCCTGTTTCCTTCTACATTTGCTACTGGCAAAGCTCTACCTGTATGACTGTATTTCCATTTGTTGCAATAAATAGAAATTTGTACTCTACGTTGCTCGCTGCGCGGCGCTGCAGTAGTTTACTGACTATTTATCTGATGCTGTAATCCCAGATCATCTCTCCTTTGTACCATAACCATGGGATCCATGATTTCCACCCACAAGGTGTGGAACGCAGGGGGCTTAGGCAACCTTTGCACTGCAGGGATGACAGGAAGAGATACTGTAGATATACTGAAGAAATATCTCAATATACTGTATACATGGATAGAACAGGCTTAAGAAATATCAAATAAGTGTGCCATCTGTTTATTCCTGCATCAAGATAAGTATGTCTCTTCTTATCAAACACCGGAAAAATAAACCTTATTTTCCACGCAGAACAATTTTTTTTTAAACTTTATGAAAAATATTTTACAACAGTGAAGCACACACACTGCATGTGATATTTCACACATCATTACGACTGTGTTTGAAGATGTTCTGCTCATTATTATCATAATTATTGTTATTATTAGAGTTGCAACAAGTAGCTCATTTTCAGTTTTCAGTCAGTCAATCAGAAGTTCACCAGCAACTATTTTGAAAATCTTTAAATTTTTAAAGTCATTTTTCAATAAAATTGCCAACATTCTATGGGAAAAGGACACAGCCTTTTGGTCCAGAGACGCGTTTCCCCAGCTTCACGTTCTACCCCCACTCAGACCGGAAGTTTGTGAAGTCATTTTTTTCCCAGTAGTGTTCAGCCTGGTCCCGCCCTACTTTGCTGTGATTGGCTAGTACTACTGGGCTGTGATCACCTGAAGATAGCAATGTGCTTTCCTACGCTGTGACAAGAGTCTTCGGTGTGGATGCAGTTGTTAAATTTCACTCATTTAGCAGTTGGCTACTTAGCTAGTTTGCTAATTCCACCACGCTTTCATGCTACACTGGTTACAGAGAATGAGCCAGACAAATTTGGTCGAAAGCAATGTGCTTTCCTATGCTGTGACAAGAGTATTTGGAGAGTTTGCTAGTTTGCATAAGCCCACATGGGAGGAGTTTGCCTTTGCTAGAAATCTCCTTAGCTTTGGGCATCAAACCTACGTGGTCAGGTTTACGACATCTACAGAACTGCAGGGGCTCCAGGAGTGGGTCAGTGATGGTTCTCAGGGTCTGTTGTCATTTAGCCCTGTGATCCTCGTCTTTTTGAAGATCGGGATAATGCTGGAGGTTTTGAGGCAGGCTAGTACTTGGCATGTCTCCAGTCAAGTGTGACATTTGCGACATTATGGTAAATTCGTATTTCTACATTGGCCTCTACCAACAAAGGCTGTTGTTGTGATGTAACATTATGTTGTGACATTTAGATTCTTTGATTTCACATATCTATAAGCAGTCTGAACACAGGCTTGTGTCTGCATTTATGGATGCTTGTCAAACAGTGATGTGGACAGGGAGAGTATTTCACACTGTGTTCAGTCATGTGGGTGTGCCTTTATTGTTGGGATAGCACATACTGTTGTCTGTGCAAACACAAACCTTCAATAAAAATTTGTCAAAACAAAAACACAGGCAGTGGTCGAAGAAGTATTGAGATCCTTTACTCCTGTAAAAATTTCAATTTATTAATGTCAAAAAAGGTAATTACAAGTAAAAGCCCTGCATTAAAAATCCTCCTTCAGTAAAAGTATTAATAGCTAAATGAAAGTATCAAAAGTTCAAGTAAGTAAGTTTGGTCCCTGTAATATATCATTATATATGATCTATTATTATTGTTAATACTGATGCATCAATGTTTTTGCATCATTATCCTGTTGTAGCTGGTTGAGGTGGCACTAAACATTTTAAATCGTGGGGTAGTTTTTGAAGAATTTTTTTTACTTTTCACTGATCTTTTTTGTAACATTTTGCTGAGTTTTACCTCAACAGTAAGTTGAATATAACTATCTGCTAATGATGTATGTTATTTTAAAAGTTACATGCACTATGTACACAGAAAAAAGCATATCCAGCTCTGCTTTATACTGTAATAATCTTTAAGTCAACTGTTTCTTGTTCTAGTTGTACACTTCTATGGTCTCCTGCCATGTGCATTTTCTTTTTTCTTTTTTTTTGTATAATTTCGCAGTCGCATGTGTCTGTTTGGTTCTGCTCTATATAGCAGAAGCCTGTGCTGCTACTTGGATTCTGACACAGACGTCCATGTCTGTACTAAGTGTTTCAGATAGATGTGGCGAAGAAATAAATATGTGGAAAGTAAGCACATGAAGGTTTAGAGAGTGATATAGAGGACGTGGGGTTGACGGTGGAGCAGTGAACAGTAGAGCGCCTGATAACATGGCCCTTGGTCGGGCTAATCCATATCTCAGAGACCACAGACAAGGAAGTAATGAAAAAGTTAAAGAGTGGAAAGAGATTCTGTGAACTTCAAGAACTGCAATAAGGGTGGCAGGTTATAAGCTGGAATGTGTGGAATCCATAATGCTCATTTTTAACGGGTGGCCTTTTTGCCACCCGTTACACATGTCAATCAAACATAACGACGGCCGCAATTACGTCTATGCAGAAAAATAACTTACATGTAGTTATGTTGGGTTTAAAATAAGTATGTCAACAAAGTAAAATACCCCAAGAAAACAACGTAACAGGAAAACATGTCACTAATGTAAAGAAACCCCCCCCAAAACTTTGGGAGACTGGTCTCAAACACCGGTGTCCTGGTAGTAAGTCCTGTTTTTGATTCTTGCGGTTAGTTGTCCACATTCATTTTACCCTTGATTGGCACATGTGAGACCCCCTGAAAGCCTCAATATCAAAATTTCAGGGGTGTCTAAAATCATTTCAATTATTTGTCACAAATTTATTTTTAAAGCTTACTAATGCCCTGCAGTATTCATTATTCAAACTGCAAAATAGTTAGTCATAATTAATGAATAGTGAGTGCGAGAGACGACTTCCTCCCTTAAATGATGCAGCCAGCCAGAGTGTGAAGCGAGCCTGTCTTCATGTCTGTTTGTGGACCTAAACGGACCCCCTTCGGACAAATTTGATCCAGTGCCTTTTGTTTGGTTTTGGAGTCAGGAAGCTGAACAAAGTACAATCCGGTACTTGTCTGATATCGGAGCACAGACAAATGCAGAAGCACAGCATTAGGAACGGCCTCGTAATTGGGAAACCTGGCCACATCCTGGGAGAGCTGGACTCTTTGAAAACCGGAGGAAAGCCAAAGAATCGACAGTTGGGAAAAGAGCTAATTGATCGAGAGACGGAACGAAAGCTCTCTGGCTCATTAGAAGGAGAGGAACAATCTAACGATCTGAACAAAGGTACTGGACGAGAGCTACCTGGGAGACTTAGGATGAGCCAGGGGATGGAGAAATGGTTGGAAGAGGCGTCATCAAAGCAGACAGAGAAGCTTTGGAAGAGCTGGCTGATTTGAGAGGAAGCAGCGCTGAGAGCTGAGAAAACAAGGACAGGCTGTGGAGGCGGAGAGATTAACTTAGGAGCAGAGAGGCTACATAATGAGAATACACAGTGACAAACCGAGTCCACTGGCTTGTTGGCTGCAGGCCGCATGATTGAATGTGTGGGGGAGTGGCTGACTTGACTGAATTTTGACGACAATAGCGCAATGTTTCTGTCATGCTTTCCATTCTTTTTCTTCCCCTTCTTTGACATTTGACTCTTTTAGTCTTGTTGCGCCCTCCTTCTTTTGCAGGGGCTTAATGTCACCTGACACCAACTGTTTACCTCGACTCGCTCAACTCCCAACGATGTTTTCAATGCAAAGACAAGACTTAACGCAAACGTGCGCGGAGTGGCGTGAATATCGTAAATTACTTAATTTAACTTGAGAAATTTTGCATTATGCTGTGTTGCGAAAGCCTGTCAGTCAGACGTCCTCACTGACGTCCTGATGTTGTTGAACCAGAAATTGACGAAACTCCATGTGTATAAATGTATGTTTATAAACCATAGACTGTTTATAGTATGAACATTATAACCTCGCTCCTATATTTATGCCTAAATGACATTATTTTGAGTGTTGATGGAGCAGCTACAATGTTAGCATAGCCTAGCACCGATTGATCCATCGAACTCCATTGAGAAAATAAGCCTTTTAAAAGTTGTTTGCTTGTCGTCTTGCGGACGGACCTAACAAAGCATGAATTCATACTTTTTACGGATCAGCATCATTATGTATTCATGTCGGCATCCCTCCCTCTAGTGTGATACACAAATAAACACAAATGATCAAGCCTTCAAGCTCACGTGAGTAATGCGAGGCCAAAACTGCATTGTCCTTTTCAGATTATCTGGAAATCAGTTAAAAAATGTTGGTACATTGGATTGAAACTGGACTATTGTGCGCTGCCACTTTGTGCTTGTGTCTCTCGTGACCACACACTCCTTTCCTCTTTTTTGTTTGTGACAATTCAGCTCGTACTTCTCTTTATTTTTAGGAATGTTGGTTTTTGGAAAGTGAAAAAATAAACCTTTTTGCTTCTGCGGCAGACCAGCAGAGTGAAAATCCCAATATTAACTTAAGTTAACTTAAGGACAAACAAGCAAGCAAAGTTACAATTACCTCGGCAGAAAAACACCATTTCAATGGAATTGCCATCTGAAATAAGCTCACAGTCCATAATTTTGTCTCATGCAGCTAAATCGATACATCGACGAGTAAACATATTGACCTCCTCACTACAACATGCTGCTTTGTAAGCCGGAGAATTTGACCTGGAAGTGGCATCACTCTACAAAAAGCTCAATATGAATGTTTTGCTCTTGTAGTATACCTGCAGTTGTATTTGCTGCCAAAGTTTTGCTTCGACTGGAAGTTTAATAGCCTGCAGTGCTGGCAAAACCTTTAAGTGGCTAAATTGGAAAAACAAAAATAAATCATGACTACCAGCATTTTTTTTCTACAAGCTGTAAAAACAAAACTAGTTTGAATCCAAAAATATCATCTGCAAATGTCCCTCTATATGGATAAAAGCTATTTTAAAAACATATTTTGCTATTTAAAAATGCACTCAGCAGCAGTGGAAGATGAATAAGGGAGAGTTTGCAATGGCAAATTAACAAGTAATGACTGAATGATGAAGCAAACATAAGCACAAGCTAAAGGAAGATCCGGGTTGTATGAAGGAGTGACATGAAACATGAGATGCTGCCACGAGGCATAGAGCTGGGAGGAGCAATAGGGAGAGCAAGCAAGCAAGCAGTAGAGGACATGATGCAGTTTTTCTCCGCTTCAGGGGCCAAATGTGCAGAGGGCATGAAAAATGAGACATAGTCAATACAACATGAGAGCGGGTCAAGTGAGATGAAATAAAGACACTAGTTAAATGTGATATGTCAGGCTCACACCTCTTCAGTCTTCAGTCACTGCATTGATCACCTCATGCTATGGCGCAGAAAAAAAGATCATAAGACGATTTATAATATCTAAACTTTAGCCAACGGTAATTTGTAAATGCCGGAGCCAGGTTCTGCCTGAGGTTTCTACCTGTTTTTTTTCTCGCCACTGTCGGCACAGTGCTCGCTCATGAGGGAATGGTTGGTTTCTGTGAATTGCTATGATCTAAACCTGCTGTGTATGAAAATTGTCTCGAGATAACTCCTGTCATGGTTTGACCGTGTATAAATAAATCGTATTAAATTTGCTCAAATTTGTTAACATGGGTGTCGAGCTGAAAAGCTAGAAGTTCTGCGATGCACACGCACTCCTCGAGTAGTCGGCGTGGCCCCCGGGCGTTAGCGGCAAAAAATACTCGCAACGGCCAACATCTAACTAGCTGCTGACATGAGAAGACGCACTCTGTTGTAATCAGTTTGTCGTTTGTTAAGTGATAGTAAGTAAACATTGTACATTTTATTAGGATTGGCCAGCCAATTCGATTTATATTGAGTTTTAAAGGCTAGGACTTTAAGTATCACCGTTGTCTCTCAGGTAACGTCACATCCAGCGTTGGCACATTTCCAATTGCACTGTCGTCTGCAAGTAGAACGGCCCAATCGACACAAGAGGGAGGACTAACGTCGCCCAACAGCAGCCATGCTGATGAGGCTGCCTGCATGTCTGCAGACATTTTTTTGTTTATCCGCCTCGAGAGCGCAGGCATTGGCCGATTGCCTCAAACTGGCATTTATCGTTGGGCCGCCAATTCGTGTGAAGGACAATAATAGATTAAAATCAGAAAGAGGGCTTTACAGAGGGAGATGGTCCAAACCCTACGGAGACCCTCTCCGTGGTATTTGTGGTGCAGGCTCACGTATGTTCAGCATTAATTAGTTCTTAATATATTTGTTTGTTCATACCAGCAGCAGAGGCCTTTTTTTTCCTTTACTGTACTGCTTGTTTACCGCAGCCCAAGGTCACTGTTATCTTAGTTACGTTGTAAAACTCAATTACTCGTTAATCATTTTGTTCCACTCAGCTGAGCAGATAAAACTGCTTCCGTGGGATTTGACTCAAACTGACACTCAAACTCATCACAGTCAAAGCACGTGGAAGGAATCAAGTCTTAATTGACCTTTAGCTAAGCGAGTATCACAATTACACAACATTAAACCATGAAGAACCGTCTGAAACCAATTGCATGAGAGTCTACGGAGCAGAGCCGGAGGGTTGTTGGATCCCGGTTGGAGCCAGCCGATGCTACGCTGTGATTGGCCAGTCTGTGTTCGAGGGGCCGGACTTTGTGAAGGGTCAGTGGATGTGAAAAGCTCAGGTTGAATTATCTCAACGACTCTACGCTTGATTGCCTTTACATTTTGGACAGATGTTCATGTTCTCCAGAGGGTGAATCCTACTGACTCTCCTCACTCTTCCTGTAGCGCCCTCAGCAGGTCAAAGTTTTCACTTGTCCAGTGATATATCTCTTGATGGATTGGCAAAAAATACTCATTCATAATGCCCAAAGGATCTTTTTACATGGTCTGTCATTTGTTGCTTTGAGTGAGTTGTCTCATCGACTATTGAGTGGACGTCCATTCATGTCTCACTCAGGATTAAATGGTATAACCAGCAAACTTCCTGGTTTCCCTAGCAGCCACCATTGTGCTTGCTATAGACTTGTCCCCAGCACACATTACAATGTTGCATGCAGTGTGCACACACCCGTAGAGGACACTGTACATGGGTCGCCACACAGTGTGCGCTGGTGCAGTTCTTCTTCTTTACCTATATTCCTGTCAAAGCTGAATTAAAGCCCAGTCTCCCAGTTCAAAGTCCCGAAGCCTGCAAGCAGTTGCAGCTGCTGTCTAATGGATGAATGTAAAGAACATAAGATAGAATCAAAAGCCTGCAGCAACTTCTGCTGTATGCAGCTGCTGCAAAACTACTGAAAGGTGAACATAGCGGTCCAGTTCATTGTGCACCTTACTCGCTCTACTCTCTATGTTTGATGCTCAAGTGGAGTAACTTCAAAAGGAAGTAGGGACATTTTATAATGACGTAGTCCATTCATGTCCATGGAATAAAGTCTATGCTGCGTACCTGTCGTTCTAAAGTGCTCCTGCTTCCCTCTCAAGTTGTTAGATCTGATGCACTGCTAAATGTGTCACAAGTGTCCCTTTTTTCATATTACAGAGCAACATCATTGATGTGAAATACTCACAGAGGCCATTTTAAAAAGAAATTGATGATAATTTTAACAAACTTTGATCTATCAGGCTTCCTCAGATATTAATTAATTCTCCGCATTTTCACATATGATCAGTGTGACAACCGTTTAACGTTTCAATAACCTCTTCATGACAACATCATAGTGCACCTGAGAAACCAGGATGATTGATTAGTCAGAGTCCAACGTGTACACGTGACACTCTTCCTCTCTTTCCTCCCAACAAAAACACTCCTTCACTTTCTGTGAGTCCTTTCGTTCTTTTTTCTCTCCTGGGGTTCATAAAAATAAAATACGAGTACTGACGCAGATATCAAAAGGGTTCCTTTTCAATAACTCACAAGTATTAGACAATAAGAGAAAGTGAGTGAGGAAAAGAAAAAGGCATGAGAATGACAAATGTGATACATCCAGGAATAAGAGCATGATGGTGTATAACTATAGATCTATTATACATGCAGACAGAGCCCCTGCTGAGACGAGCACACTGGGCAAAAGTATAATATCAATTATTATAGACTTTTATAGCTCATGACATTATACAAAATGAAATAGCTAACAATGCCATTCAAAACCTTGCAACGTGAAGCCATTCAGCTGCCATAATGTTATTTTCACTAACCGCCCAATAAATGTGTCTCTATGTAAGTCAACTGGAAACCTGTTGATAGAAAGTGCAGAGATGTGGCGGTTGAGTGCACAACAGCATTTATGTTTAAAAAAACACTTTGAAGTGTGTAAATTAGGTATTGTCAAAGATTTTCAAAAAGAAAATTAATCAAAATATACTGTACAATACAATGGACTCACAACGACAAGTTTACCAAACATGAACATGAATCCTCATCCTAGTTTTGACTTTGATTAGGTTAAAAATTCATATATATACCATAGATTGTATATAAGAAGTGGACGTAGTTGCTGTGACGTCACCCATTAGCTTGTGGACTGCCGTTTTGAAGCCTCGAGTTCAACGTTTTGTCCATTGGTATCTTAATAGCGGCAGCAAATACATACTCTGTGTTTAAGGCTATTTAAGCAACAATACTGATAACTATAGGGGCCATAGGACGCTCTGATTAGCAGGATGGTCTCATGAGGTCAGTATATTACTGACATTCTGACCAAATGCTGGCATTAACCCAGAATTCAACCAGAACTACACAAGGCTACACTTCCTTGTGGACCGCTGACTCCAGATGTGCAAACTGGCTGGATTTACTGAAGCATCTGTGGCCCCTCTGACGTGCACTCTGCACGCATCGGTGTGTTGTGTTATTTAACAAAAACCACACAAGTCTGGAAGTGCAGTTTATCACCTGAGGCTCTGCTTACATGCGATCAGTGGAATGGACCAGTCCCCTTCATGCTATTGCATCCAAAGAATTATCATCATGATGATGGGGATGCATGATGATGACCTTGATGATGTAAGATGGCTGCATGAAGGAATGATACTGCTCTCTTACTTGTACCACAAAAGTAATGGCTGGTCTATACGTCTATAAGGTGTATACGTGATTAGATAAATGCTTTATATCAATCTTATCAGATTAGCTGGAAAATGCATCTTCACAGAGCTAACAACAGGACTGTTATTCTGAGCTCAGGAAAAGGGAACTATTTCGAGATACGTGTGTGGTTTTCACAGGACAGTGATGCTATGAACATATGGTGACGTTATAGATTATGATGCATTGCTGTAGATTAAACTACGCAACAGTATATAAACGAGATAAAGGGGGACTTTGTCCATTTTCAACCCGCTTTGTATCAATACAATGTGGGTATATGTTTTCTACAACTTATATTACCTGAGGTGTACCGCAAGGTTCAATTTTATTTTCTATATATATGCTCCAACTTGATCAAATCATCCAATGTCTCTTTTCATTGTTACTCAGACGATAATTCCCCTGAGATCCAATGACCCAAGAATCCTGTCTTAGTGCTCCATCAGAAATCTGCTCGACCTGAAATCATATTGGTCAGTCCTCCAGTCCTCCTAACCCTATCAGTCCCATTGAAAGTGCCTGTGGTATCTTATCTGAGAACATTAAGTCTAAACATTTAGGAGTTCTATTTGACTCAGATTTAGGCTTCAAACCAGAAATATTGTTCAGTTCCGCTTCCTTCAAACCGGAACCATCTCCAAAATCAAACCAATTCTCTCACGCACTTGACTTGGAAAAAGTAATTAATTATATTATCTTAACGAGACTTGACTACTGTAAATTCCCACAAACAGTCCTCTTTGGCCTCCAACTAGTTTAGAATTCAGCTGCTGGGCTTCTCACATGTTTTAACAGCCTGGTTTAACATCACATCACCCCAATCCTGGCGTTTTTCTCTCTCTTTCTCTCTGTCTTTTTCTAATTGATTTCTAAGATTTTGTACGTCTGGGGCTGGCCCCAAGCAATAAAATGGAAATGTTGACCCCTCAGATTGGAGTCCTTCTGGCTGTTCCAAAGTCAAGGCTGAAAACTAAGGGCCACTGTCCTTTGAAGGCCCCTCGGCTTTGGAAGGACCTGCCTGAGGAGATTCGGCAGAATCAGTAATCTCTGATAAATCACTTCTTAAAATCCATTTTTACAGACTGGCTTCGATGTGAAATTGTCTTTTTTTTACTGCCTTTATGCTTTTTAATGTCCTTTATTATTTCTATTCATTGTATTGATTTGTTTTTATTGTTTTATCTGTTTGACTTATTCAATTTCAAGCAATCGATTTATTCCAAAAACATCATATATAATAGCAAAACACTGACAGGGACAACATTTCTGCTTCACGGAGGGAGAGTGTTTTTACTTTTTATACTTGTTGCTGACAACACTAACATACTTTTACATAAGTAAATCTAGAAACGTTACTTGTAGAGTATTTAAAAAAAACAAAAAACGAATACTTCTTTCACCCCTACTGCATTTAGAAAATGTTGCAGAGACTATATTAGGTAGATATAAATGCAGAAAGCAACTTGTCTAAATATAAACCTAAGTGGACGAACAATAACTCCAACTGACCCACTGTTGTCCTGCAACACAGAAAACAAACAAGTACTTTCCCATGATGTCACAGTCATAACACATGATGAGCTTGCTGCGCTCCAGTCAACTCATGATTTATACTTTTGCTCGAGGCATGTTGATATAGCAGCTCTGGCAAGAATGGTACATGTCCTTGTCAACTGAGAGCGCTCTGAAAGGCAACTCCTATTTGTCAATACATGCAAGTGTGCATATGTTTTATCATTGGTGCTTTTTTTATTTATTTTTTGCTCACTTGCAGCGTGCAAAAATGTCACCTCAAACTGACCCTTGTAGGCATCACTGGCGTCTTTTAAGTTGTACACAGGCGGCATGTCAGGGGGTGGGCGGGTGTGGGGTTGGCGCGGGGCTGGCTAAGCTGGATTCCCCTTCGCTGTGCTAAAAGGCACACAACAATGTCCGAGGTCCTTCTGCATCACAATGGTGACTCTTCCTCAGAGATGACGTCCAGTGAAAATCAAACCGTTTCTGCTCAAAACAACAAAATAAATTGAGGAATAAGTTACATTACTCTTCCTAAACATTCCAAACTACCCGTGTAGTATCTACAACCCGTACAAATATAGCTTTTCACAATACTGTTATTAAAGCTATCAAAATGTAATCAAGCACGATTATGTGAATGCTGATTGGCTGCTGCTTTGCCCCCTCCCCCGTGTTTTTTTTTTTTTATTTCCCTCATTTATTCCACTCGCACAGCTCTGCACTGAATAAAGGCAAATTTCTACTTTCGAATATATGCATGAATGGATGCAATTGTACTACCATTTTCATTATACTGCATAAATTAACTGCATTTTTTTTTTAAAGCTCCATCTGCTTCCCGCGTGTGTAACCAAAGAGTGAATACTGTTTTGAAGTCTTTTGTTTCAATTTCTCTATAAATAATGCTCCCGGTAGATCTTCCAGTGCGTTGTTAAATTGCATTTGAACGGACTAGGGAGCAATGGTGTACACACAGCCTGTGCTCACTAGCAAAGATTAAGCATGACATTTTGCTTTCATTTGCACTTCAAAGCTAAACCCGTGCCCCAGTCTCAAACCCCACCCTGCAGAAGTCTACACATCCAGATATGCATTTTGTATCATGTCATTTTACCTTTTGCCTCTTCACTCTTATCTTTCTGGTCTTGGTCTTTGCCCCTCTTCAGTCACTCAACTGTATCGTCCTCCCGTAAAGTCTACGTACTGTATACTGTACATTCAAATTTAATGTAAGGCTCTAGTTTGGATTGTGCAGCAAGTAGAACTACTGTAAAGAGACTGCATGAGTTTTCAAAGGTTGAGGGGAAAAAAAGTGAGAATAGAATAACTCTAAATTGTTAAACAGGCAAAAATTAAATACACTAAAAATAAGTGCACTAAAAAAAATCCTTTGAAAGACATTCTGCATGCAGGGATCTACAATGAGACTGACAGAGGTGTGTGTGCATGTGTGTGTGTGTGTCAGAGAGAGAGTGAGATACAGTGTGGATAATGAGAGGGAAAGCAGAGCAACAGAGGCTGAGGGAGAGAGTGGGAGCTGCAGGCTGATAGGGGAGAGAGAGAAAGAGAGAGAGAGGGTGGGAGGGAGAGAGCTGCAGGCTGAGAGAGAGAGGGAGAGAGAGGGAGGGAAGGAGGGAGGGAGAGAGAGAGACCAGCAGCACAAGGCAGCAGCACGTCTGCCTCTATCTGTCGCCCTCTCGGATCTCCCCGAACACAGCTGTCCTGGCTGTGTGTGAGTGAGGGAGCGCTTGACGCGCATACGGCACACACCAGAGTTTCCCCGGTTGCTACGCACACAAGCCTGTTTTCCAACCGCTCTGGTTACGCTGTTGCCACAGACACACATGAGGGTTTAAGGTTTGAACACTTTTGCTCTGGACTTGACTTGACACCCATGATCCCCAGCCATCTCTGGCATACCCTCTCATTAAGGTAAGTGTTTTATTTACCGCATGCTGTGGGACTTGAACTGTATACTTCATGTTCTCAGAAGATCATTTTTATATACAAGCATGCTGTTAGTTCATGAAAACAAGGTTTAAACTGAGCAGCAAAGTAGATCACGTTGCGTTTGTCCCTGGCTCTGGTTTCACTGTTTGTTGTATCTGGTCCGACCTGCTTTCTGTGTACAAACATCCAATCGGACTAGCCTCTACCAAGTAATGACCCCTCTGCTCTTTCCTTTCACATTACTACACATTCTTTCTTTGCCTCAAAAGAAAGTTGGCTGTTGGTTGATGACTTCGTATAAGTCCGTGAGTTGCAACCTTTATTAAGCCCACGTGTGCTGAACGTTCACCGAATATGTTTTGCTGCACAGTTTATTGAATGAACTTTACTTGGAATGTTTATTGCATTAGCCGCAACATAGCAGTCCTCTCATGTACATGCACACTTAAAGAACCACAATTGACTGGCATACTTTGAACAGGGAGTGTAGGTTTGATCCGTCCTATAGATCTAGTAGTATATGTCAAGTATGAATCCTCATAGGAAGTGGTTTTCAAACTATACAAAGTGTTTAAAATCTAAATTAACAGTGGTTCCCTGTCCCCACATGTGACTTGCCTGTCGCTCCTTCACTAAGAGGATGGGGGTTTGTGGGGGGGAGGGTGCAATGAAAGTGCTTGTAACTGAGACTCTCTTAAAAGACAAATAGTGATAATCAAATGCCTCTCAGCATTTTGAAATACGAGCCGTAAGTATTTGAAGCACTCTCTGCATCATCGTACTATATGTGTCTTCTCACCGGATCTGCGTTGACATGTCGGTTGTTATGAACTTACATTGCACACGTCACCATGGACACTTCACATGAGCATAGAGCCACCTCACGGGCATTAACGCTCGTTGTCATCAAGCTAATAAGTAACACAGTTGAGCAGCTTTCTGAGCATTTGAGTGATTTTCTTTCATTCTAAGAACAATTATTTTGTTTTTGGAAGCACGCTCTAATTGATTTAGCTGCTTGAACTGAAGCGATGTTGATTTGATTTGTCAAATTCATTCTGCTTGGTTTTCATGCTGCGTGGTTAAACTGTTGAACTGACAAACTCTTGTGTAACGCAAGATTCAAATGTGATTGCCTTCAAGGATTTTTGTTCTCTAATTTTATTTAATCAGAGTAGGAATAAAGCTTTATACAAGGTGCTTAGTGTACTTAGTGTAAATACTTGATTGCAATTTTAACTGTTGCAGCCTGAATGGCAGGGCTAAAGTTGCCTGACATCCACGTTACACGAGGCTGTGTGATTATTTTTGAGAGGACGCATGTCCCAGTAGCCATCCAAACATTGTATCCTGCTGATGCTCCAAGTAATAATACCAAAGAAATCCAATATCCAACATGAGAGACCGAGCTTTATCGAGCCCTGCTGCCAGCATTGCCGGAGGACATCTGTAAATTGTCAGCGTGCCCTGCTCTGTGAGAATTTGTTCTTGCTTCACATGATGTTCAGGAACACAAAAGAACCCTGTTGTATAGTGTATAGTCATATGTGTCACATTCCCGTGATTGCGCCTTTATTCGTTTGTTTGCAGCAGAAAACAACAAAAGAAAACATGGGGGAAATAGGCAGCAGATGACACGTGACGGAGGTCCCCCGCTGAGGCGACGTTGCACTTGTATGATGTTTTAGATTTCACTGGGTTTAAAACAAACGCATAGTTCTGCTGCAGAAACTGTTAATTGATCAGTTAGTTGACGAACAAAAAGTTATTCATTCCATTTATAGGATTAAAATGCCAACCATTTGCCGGTTCAAGCTTCTCAAACGTGAGGATTGTCTGCTTCTCTATGTTTTAAATTGCCGCATTGAATATCTTTCAGTAATATGAAGAAAAACTAAAACAATTAGTCGACAGAAAAGCAACTATGTTGATAATTGAAAAATGTCTTAAGTAATTTCTCAATCAAAAGTGCCAAATATTTGCTGATTATGGATTCTTAAATGTGTGGATGTTTTGCTTTTACTGTTTTATACCATTATAAATGTAATATATTTTGGTTATGAACTGTTGATTGGACAGAACAAGACATTTTGAAGGCCTCTGGTCTGATGGGTAATTTTGACTATCTTCTGATGTTAATTAGACTAAAGTATTAAGAAAGTAATTGTCAGATTAATGAACAATGAAACCCGTGTATCACTTTTGGTTCTGTCGAATTGCTGTTTTTTTCTCTAATTCTCTGACTTTTTTTAAAGGACTAAATAATAGATTGATACTGAGAATAATTGGTTGCAACCCTACATTCAGTATTATGCAAGTATGCATCCATGTGTGCCGTATGTTTTTTTTGTGCAAGTGTACGAACACTTGCCCGTGTCCACTTCATGTGTCACTTGATGCTTCCATGTGGAGGTGATATAACCCAGTTAATCCCACTGTGCGACAGTACTGGGTCGTTGTATCCACACTAGTGTGAGAGGGAAGGGCGTTTAGCGGTGGTGTGGCAGTGCGGGTGAATCAACAATTAATCAGCATTACGGCGAGATGAAGGAGAACCCCCGTGTAGCTTTGACTTAGGAAGATGATGTTATATAAGCAGACTGACCAGTGTGTGTGTGTGTGTGTGTGTGTGTGTGTGTTCTTGCTCTGTGGTGGTTACATAATTTGTGTGTTGTGCTGTTCCAGATAATACGCTGTTTCCTTCCTTATTTGCTATTGGTTAATGTTTGTTGTCATGAAAAGGGGTTAAAAGAGTATTGCATTGGCGGGAACACGTTCATTCTAATATACGGAGTTGTGAAATATGCAAATATTCCAAACAAAAAGAGTTGAAGGCATGCGCTCATTGACACTTGTACATGCACACGTCTACACACTCAGAAAAAAATGCCCCCTTTTTCTCACTTTGTACTCAGACATCAATGGACGAGGTCACTGGTGTGGTGTGGAGGAGTGCATTTTGCATAATGAAAGCACATTTATTATAGCTTCAGTGTGGGCAGATAGTCACACATGCACTTCTTACCTCCACACACACACACACACACACACACACACACCATTGACTTACAAAACAAACCATTCCAAAGAAAGTAGACCTGGTTCAATTAAAGATTCACTCACATTAATTCACACAATATCCAACATAAGAGCTCCATCTTTTAATGCTTTCTGGGGGAAAACTGAAAATGTTACAGGTGCAATTTTTGGAATTCAGAGCATTACTATTGCATCAAACAACGATTTGCTGTTGCTTGCACTGTTAGTGCTATATGTACTGTTAGCTGCAAGCCACCGGTTCAGCTGCCACCATGTTGAGAGGCAACAGAGATGCTCCAAAATGCGGCTTTACGGAGGGAGAGTGAATCTTCAGAAAGTCTGCTATTACCAAGTGCATATTACCAAATATATGATTTTGTCAGTTTGATGTACTGTATTTGGATTGATAGAAATTTTCTCTCATTACCCTTTTAAAAATGCGTCACCTACTTTTTGTCTTCAGCACTTTTACATACAGCTGCTATTGTGCATCGCTAAAAACAGCATTGTCTGCAGTCTGAAATTACAAAACATTGTAAAAGTGCATGTAGGTAAATGCCTGATGATGAGAATCAGGTGTGTGGACGGGAATCAAACTGTTTTTGACCGTGTCGTCTTATCGTGTCCTGTGATGTTCTGTAACTTGTTGGGTGTGAGAGCGTGACTGGCATGCTCAGATTCATTGGTACAATTAAGATTGAACAATACTGATTCAATGCTGTGGTGACAATGTGAAACGGAATAAATGGATCAACGGGTCGAAAGAGACGCAGCGCACTGGACAGTGATTCGTTTGTAGCCTCGGACACGTGTCCGAACACGTTCTCCCGTTCGCCCCTCAGTGGCTTTCAGATAAAATTAGATATTTATTAAAGTCACTACAGGTTTTGTCACTACATTGTTTTTTTTTTTTAAGTCAATGACAGAACAAACACATAGGACAATGTTAGAAACCCTAACAATGCGTGTGTATGTGTGTGTGTCGGCATAGATATACTGTAACCTTAGCTGCAAAGGTCCCGATTGTGTCGCATGACAACCGCTCAAATAATAGCTGTTTGAGGTTCAGCTTTCGATATGGTAAAACTTATAATTTGAAGAGAGAAATACTGTTGTTACAAAGTGAGGGAGAATGTTAAATTAGTGAGAGCGACTGTTTCAAGGACCAGAGCGCTGGAGCTTGTTGTGTCTCTTGTGACAAGTTGGATGCATATATTTCCTATGCCTCATAAAAACCCTGTGCTGTGAAAGTATCACAATATGAAAAATGGAAAGTGATAGCTGGTTTTCTTCAAGAAGATTATGATGAGTGAATTGATATCTGAAATACAGCTGGATATGTTATATTGTATATAAATGCATGTGCACATGCACATGCTTGCTTTTGCTTTCCTTTTGTGGTTTGTTCTGTAAATGGTCATCTGATTACTGATGGTTGCTTTCATAAGTCTTATTTCTTTATGACAATGGACAATTCTTTTTATTCTTTTTCTTTTTAACGAAATCAAACCATTTGCATTACATGTGGTGCTCGGATTTTGCACCTCGAGGAAAGAGTGCACGCCCAATGCTACAGTTACAGAAGTAGGTCCATAAAACTGTTTGCAGTCCTGTAAAAGGAGGATTTGATCCTTTCATGGTAAATCAGTACTCAGCTGTTGCACGAACATCTTCGGGGTGAAGCACCAGTTATCTCAGCGCTCGCATATCCGTCATTATCTCCACCAGGAGGATCATGCAAAACACCGTGCATTGTCTGTTTTATACTGCCCACTGACTGTCAGCTGACTCCTCACTCACTACTCTTTTAGGGGCAACTAGTGTTCACGCAGCTGAGTGCGTCCCAGACCCCCCCAGCCGCTACTCTGCGCCTAGAAATACAGTGGGGGATAAGAGTTTGCACACTTTTATTGTTTTGAAGGGTGTGTTTGGCTAACAGCCGTCACTCAGCCGCTGCTACGCTACCGACAGCTTAGCGAGTTTTGGTTTTGGCAAGATTGTATGTAAAATGTCTTATACGACCACTTCGAGCCGATGGCCTGCATACATCACAGTTTGTTTTTCAGTTTGAATGAAGTGTGTTTTACGACAGCCCATTGGTGTCTAGATGCGGGGTTAATCAATTGTGGGTTGTATTAATTCAACTATGCAATACATCAGTGGTCGTTGCAGACACACCTTGCGGAGATCTGCACTATACTTTTTTATCTAGTTGCCTATGCAATGTTTTTTCTGCTGTTTGCTCTACTACTGGTATACTTATTTCTCCTTTTTTTTACAGTTGGGTTGGTGCATTATGCACTCAAAAAGGTTTGAGTCACATGTGTGCCATTCTTCCTGCTGTCTTGGAGGCTATTCCTGCCCACCTCAGCAAGCAATTGGCTGACATCAGACGTCAGCTGATCTAGTTCACCTGGGCCTTCCAGGATTTAAAAGCTGGCCCATGTGGTCACTCTGCCTCTCTCGTCCAACAACTGACATCCACCCTGAATCACTTCCTCTTGGTTTTCACCAGCTACACTTCCACAGCGCACATGGCACTCATCCATGCATTGCTTGATTTGAAAGCCAGTTTGTGACATGCAGTAATCATAGTCCAAAATAGTAGTTGCCAAAATGAGCTGAATTGTGCGATGGTGATAAGGTTTCGTCGATCAAAGGTTTGTATCCCAGTGGAAGGCGATAGTTTAAGAGAGAAAAATGGGGTTTTTCTGTGCAGGTGTAATGGGCCGAGAGAATATGGCATTTCCCGCTGGGACTGAGGGTTAGCTCCGTGATGGGAATCAATGGACACAGCAACGATCCCTTTAATATGTCCTTCCGCTCCCACAGGGCATTTGGTCTTCTAAAAGTCTGGTATTACTGGCTCACTTTGTACTCATCATGAGATAATTTTTGCTGATGTGTGATTCATAAATTAGGATTGGGGGAAGCTTGCATGTGCAGTCAGGGGATGCACATTAAGCATCAAATACAGACTTTGGCTTTTGGTGTTACAAGAGTCCGAGTGTGAACCGAACACTTTCCCACAAAGATGTTTTTTTGTTGGATTTTAATTTAGGATCCTGAATTGAGCTTAAGAACATTGCCAATGAAAGAGACAATACAGTGCTCTCACATTTAAACAGAGCACTCATTGACTTCCTCTTCATCAGAAACTTTAAAGAGATAAGGCTCCCGGGATAAGTTGGCATCAAAAATCTGTTATATATTAACAGGAGTCACAGGACAGGCCTCATGGATGATGCCACACTGAACTTGAAGAGCACAACGCATTCTTTACAGCTGAAGAATAGCGTGTACACTTCCAGCCTGGGTTGCTTCCAGCCTGGGTTGCTTCCAAGAACAAATGGAGGTACACCAGTCATGAGTTTTAAAGGTAAAATGCCTACAACAAATAGCACCTAGCAAACACCCCAACAGACCGCTTAGAATCTCGTTTTGGAAAGTCCTTATGTCTGAAAACCAATTTGTCCTCCAAGTGGAGTTTAGAAATGTACAAGCCTCAAGTATGTCACGTGTGGCTTTCCATACTATACGTGTTTGTGTTTTCTACTTCATAAAGGATAGTTCAATGACATGAGAACAAACGCACAAAGAAACCATCGAAGATTTGTTTTCTTGCTCAACTATCAACCTGCTGTCTTTTGTGTAAGGGTCATAGTTTTTTTTTTCCAGCGCAGTGCAGTGAACTCTCATTTAGCAGCTTCATCATTCTGTGACTTCAGGGACTTGTAAAAGATGTTTTGTGTAGTGTCCACTTCTTCTTTATATGATGTTTGCGCATACTTTCAGCGCCAGCCATTTTTATAATAGACCTTGCTTACTTTGTATAACCTACGGTCCTTCAACCATGTGATGCATTGCCATCAATTCATGTTGGAGTAAATGTTTGAATATAATCTTTTCTGTTCTTTCTATAGGTGTGAATAGAGAGGTGAAGTTCCAACCCTATCTGTGTCCCCCATAAGACCTTATTTTTGGAGAAAAATAAGTACAATAATCAATGGCGGAAGACCGCTTTATTTATTTTTATCTTGTGTGAATTGTGTCATGAATATCATATTTGTGTGAGCATGGCCTGGTACGAAACACACGGCCGTCGTAGCTTCAGAGAGACTTTCTGGGTGTATAGTCTATCCAATTACATATTTTCACAGTGTTTTATGTCAACAGTTTTATGACCAAATGCGACTGTCTTGACTTGCAAAATTATCTTTTAGATTGACAAACGTCATATGTTAAATTCATGGCACAATTCAAACGGGATCAAAACTTCTTTTTTTTTCTCCACATTGACTACCATACATATTTGTTTCCGAAATAAGGTCACATGCTCAACTGGAAGGGTTGAAAATGTCAAGTGTCCATGCCCCAAATAGTTTTTCTCTGTTCCGAAAACTTAGTTATATTGTAGCAATCTGCAAAAATACTATTACTTATTATTTATTTTTTATCACTTTTTCAGACATACAGTGCTATGATTTTATTTATTATTTTTGTATTATACTATACTATGATTTTTTTATAACTTTTGTGGACATACTATACTTAGACTTTCATAACATATATTTTATTTTATTTTTCTGGCCTATTATACTTTAGCGTTCACTTGAACATTATATTTTAGGAACACTTGGGAGGAATTTCTTCACATTTAACAACAAACGTCAACTTGGACTCAAGGATGAACTGATTTAATATTGGTGGTCAAATGTCAAGGTCACTGTGACATCATGTCCCTTCCTTTTACTTGGAAATTCTGTTTTAAGAATGCCTGGAGGGAATATTATTACATCTGGCACAAACATCCACTTGGATTCAAGAATGAACTGATTCGATCAGATGTCGACAATTTTTTTGATGAAGTGCCATTCTTTAATTTTCTCTTCAATCAGTGTCCCATATAAACATTATGGTTAACATTAAATTGAAACATCTAAATTTAAATCTCTGATGGATTTGTAATTTTTCTCCATCCCTAACACTACCAACCTTCTCCCAATCTTGTTCATCAGTAATAAATGTATCAAATTCTGCGAGGAAGGCAACGAGTATTAACCAACTAATGTCAGAATCGGGTCTTAAAAAACAAAAGAAATAATCGAACAACCGTAAATAACAGGCCGTGCAACTGCCAATGGCTGTAAAAGAGATAATTTGGTATGCAGATGAGAGGGCACTTCAACATTTCCAAAAAAACTTGCCTACTCCTGGATTAGATTTTGGTGGTCAAAGGTCATTGTGACCTCACATCTGTCCAGCTCTTGTGAACGCGACATTTCGGGAATTCCTTTAAATTTGTCCCAAACGTCCACTTTGACTTAAGAATCAACTGATTGGAATTTGGTGGTCAACGGTCAAGGTCAGTGCAACCTCACAAAACACTTTTTAAAGTGTTAAAGCCTGATGTATGGAGCAATATTTATCTTCATGTGTTCAGCTAAATGTGGCAATGTGGAAACTGTGGTTAAAATTGGACTGAATCTTTCAATCTGCATCAACCATCATCACACAAGTATGACATGATTAATTATTCTCAGGTTCAATAAATCCTGGCTCATTATACAAGATGGGTCAGGTTAAAACAGAATCAACATATTTGTGAGCACAGATTTTACCCAGACAAAACTCAAACCCCTCACCACCCTTTTCACAACTCTCAAACCGAGTGTACTCTAATTGAGAGTGCTATTACGTAATTAAGGTAAAGATTCAGATGAATATACATGAAACAGAATATAGCAGAATCTACAAGAGACTGGGAAATGTATCCTGATGATGATTAAACAGCCCTCCAAATGCTTGGTTGTGACAAGTTCACATCATTACCCTCATTTGGTATCTCCTCACTGAACAGCCAGTTTAAAAATAAAGGTGGGATTCCAACAGTGGAGCAGCTGCTTTCTAAATGACTCTCTGGGAGTGTGTGTGTGTGTGTGTGTGTGTGTGTGTGTGTGTGTGTGTGTGTGTGTGTGTGTGTGTGTATTTGGGTCGTAACACTAAACTACTTAAATGATATACATTCTCCGATATTCAAGCCCTGATATATATGCAATGAAATAACGTTAAAAAAAGGTATTTGACTGTTAAAAACATTTGAACAGCATGTAAACAAAATTGTGAATCCTCTCTAAAACCCATACTGTATATACAGTACTCATAGAATTGTGTAACTTGTTAGAGAATGGGAAGCTGAAAAATTGTTTAATGATGTTAAACAGAGATTGGGTCAAGCCTTTGACCCTGAAAGGGACATCTGCCATTTACAGTACCCCGAAGACAAATATGCCTTGGCTTTGGTACAGTGTGTTCCCCCAGGGTAGATATATCATGAATGACAAGCAACCAAATGTCAGCTATCCTTATCCTCATGTACTGTTTGCATTATGTATGACGCTGTCACTCCGAGCTAGGGCTATAAGAACAACATGAACACGCTCTTACACACACACACACACACACACACACACACACACAAAAACCACCACACCAATAAATGCATTAAAAAACACGTAGACACACATTTACACATTGGGTTTCAATGGCAAGTACGACCACCAACTTAATAGGTTGTGTTCACTGTAACCAAATGTTTTAAAATAATAGCTTCCTTACCTCAGCTTCGCACATGCCATGTTAAGGCCTAACAAACTATCCTGGAATGACAATATTATTGTAAAAAGGTGCCCTGTAGCTGTAAATGTGATTCAGTTTTCAAATTAAAATGTGCCTACGTTCTCTACAGGCGTGAAATTCCAGTCCCAGACACCCATAATAGCCCTGTTTGATACAAATATCAAACCACACAGCCAGCAAAGATGTAACAGAATTGGCAAATATCAAAATAATCAGTACCAAGTCAAACAGTATGTTGATCTCCGATTAATACATCATTGACTGCCGGAGCATGCAGAGTCTTGACTCACAGAAAATATTCTTGAACTGTATTTTATGCTCGTTGTCATACTTTTCCCTCTGTGCTATGAAGCACTTAAAAGTGTTGTGTGTGAAATGCTATTTACAGTAAATTCAAAGAAGAATAACTTGAGTTTTTCTTTTTTTCTATTTCTGTGGTTTGGCACATTTACTGATTTGAAGTTCATCAGTCAATTAATCAATCCAATCAACAGCTCACTTCCTCACAGTGTGGGAGGGATGCCCATTTGAACTGTTACGCCGAATCAGAAGTTTCTCAAAACTGTTTTGCATCACACACTACAGGTGCATAAAACGAGATTGGGAGTATTTTGATTGCCTCTACAGCCGTTAACATGGCAACGGCTGAGCCCGTGGCTCGCAGCAAACGGTGCTAACAGTGTAAACCACAGTGAACATACTAACACAGCTAAGTGAGGGGAAGGTGGGATTATTATCGGCTTCAACGGACGTAAGAGCATAATGCAGTGTGGTGGCCGTGAGCTAGTCAGTGAGGCATAACCATGCACAGACATGCAATAAAAGCATGTGCAGCCAACCCCGCAATGTAAAATTAATGAATAAATAAAAAGCACAAAGTAGTTCGGATTACAACACATTCAGAGGCTCATATAGACATTATTCCACTTCATCTGTTTACATAATAAATAGTTGTTCGCTGCAATATGCTCAATGCTCGGAATTGCGTATATTGCACCTTTAACAACGTTGTTGAGGACCAGACAAGCGGGAAGGAGGGGAAGTTCACCTCAAACAAACAGTGCTGGCTCCATTATAAACATTTGGTTTAGCAACTAACCATTACTGACACTATCGGATCGACTGGATATTATTTTTATGTCCAGGAAAATAATCTGCAGATGATGGGCATGTATTCTCTTGCAACTTCAATATCTCTCAAGAGCTCAATGTTTTTGTTTTTTTCTCATGTAGTTGCGACAGTAATCGGAGCACAGCGAGGATTGAGCAGCTCAGTGTGTGAGGAAGGAGTGATTAGCTTGCAATCTAATGATCTCTAGAATAAAAATCTGTCTCCTGTTGTGCCTGTTGTGACAGGGAGTACAGCAGCATGTATAATTTATTTATGTCTAATGCACTACAAACACGTATGTGTATTAATAAACACCAACTTCTACCAGGATAAATGGCCAAAAGCTTTTTACTTAGAATGCATGTTAAGATAATATCTCAAGTAGAAGTACCAAATTGAAGTACACTGCTCTTTACTTTACAATATGTGATATTAACAATAGTATTTGTACTAATGGATAAAATGACTGCATGTAAGGTGTTTCTTGCTGTGATCCCTTCAGCTCGATGGAGCATTTTAGCATCTCTCAGCTTGGTTTTGGTTCAGCCCTCATTGTTTTCAGCCAATGAGCTCAGATAAACTCACTTTACATTATCTGCACTGCACCACTCGGCAAATAGACAAAGCTAGCGACTAGCTGGTGAACATAGTCAGGCCTTTAGTTGCTACAAGGCTAGATTTTCGCCCCAGGAGTTGGTGGAGACCAAAACAGAGATAAAAAGAAAGGGTGAACATTTGCCTTTTAAGTGGCAGGTGAACAATTATAAGGTGATAATATGCCAATGTCCTCACAGTGAATTTTTTGCATGTGGTATATATATTTCTCTCTTTTTACTTTTACTAATTCCTTTTCTCATATGTTCTGTGGGATTGCTGCAATCCGGTGCCAATTTTCTGATTGTGTAACTGCTTCCCCATCAGCATTACAGCAGATGCTTTGCCATCATTAAAGCACAATAACTCTAATGCAAAATCAATTTTCCATAATAACGGAAAACAAGTTTGCTCTGAAGTTGCTTCCATGGCAATAAAGTTGTCTACTTGCTATACATTCTCCTTCATAATCCTCCCCCGATTCAGTTGAACATTGCAGAAGACTACCTTTAGTGCAAACACATTTACAAGATCAAATATACATAATCAGGAATACCTTCACACACATTTAATTACACATTTCTTACTGCAAACTCCAATATGAGTTATGCACACAAGCACTCCGATCCCATTAACTTTGATATGACTAATTTAAGCATCTCTGTGGATTTTGGTTTGAAGTCAGCGGAAAAGGCCACGTCTCTCGCCCGTCTCTTCTCCTCATTTCTTACATGACTTTCTTTGTCTGTTGAAAAGATTACATCACAGCATCCCTCTCTGTGTTACTCTCCCTTTGGCCCTTCTGCCTCTCATCTCTGTCTGACACAGATCCTAAGCTACAGTACTCTCAACACCTACGATTATGCCACTGTGTCAAGGTCTGATCGTGACACAATCTAACGAGATGACAAGTCTCTAAGAGGTGCAGTAATCATCAAAAAAATGGTGAATTTGGAAAAGAAAATGTAAGAGGATGATGAGTGTGAAGGATGTAGGGTGAGAGGAGCATGGCAGGAAAATACAAAGGTGGAAGAATAAGTGCAGGGGAAGAGGTGTTGTAGTTAGAAAAGACTAAAAGGCTCATGCTTAATGAGGTATTAAGTAAATGGTATTTATGAACCAGAATCGCATACTGTGGAGGGCTTCTGGTGTCTACAGTTAAGTGGTTAAGTAATCCATCAACAACCAAGTTCTATGGTAAATTCTCGACAGGTCAGTTCTGGGGGCAGCAACAATGAAATATAATGTTCAGGAAAAAGCAATAAATATCATTGCAATAAATGTCATTACTCTACATCACGGGTGTCAAACTCAAGGCCCGCAGGCCGAATCCGGCCCGCCACGTCATTTTATGTGGCCCGTGAGAGCTCGAAAGGAATATGATTCATTTTAAAATTAAAGTCTATGCTGCTTTACAATGTACAGTGACCATAAACTACATCTCCCACAATGCATGTCGATTTTGTGACCCGCGAATGAACGTCATCCTACCTGCCGTTATGCTGTGTTGGCCCGTGGTGGTCCGTGGTTATTTCGCTTCATTCGCTTCACTCGCGCTGGAAGCGCCAGAGAGGGGGCGTGGCTTATCTCCGTGGAAACAATTCATTTCTGCCATCCACCATAGAATAAATAACCACTATTTCTGCTTTGTACGTGTTGTGGTCCCACAAAGTCCCACAAACGTGTCTGGGTTCATAACATCATCTGTCGCCGCTCACAGCTTCTCCAGGTTCGGGATGAAGCCGCTTCCAGACTCAACTTCGCAAATTTTTCGCGTCGCGTCATTCTGGCCGCCCGGTGGAAATTCGCGTTATTCACAACCATTCGCATCTGTGCATTGACTTTGTTTGTAATCTACTCGTTTGTTGTGAACGCAGCATAAAGGTGTGAGAGCAGGTGAGCCCCAGACCACATCTGTCACACATGTTTTTACCAGCTCACAATTATGTGTAGTACCAGAGTTATGTTCCTCTCAACTGTGACAAAAAAAAGCTTCGAACAAAGTTAATGTCATAACGTGTGTTTGATGATATTTGTCTTTGTTATTTTCTTTAACAGTTTGATCTTTGATAGAGTAATGTGGGTTTCTTAAACCTAAATCAAAAATGATGTATGTTATAATAACAGAGAAATTTGCTTACATACGTTTTTACATTTATATAGATGCATGTACTATATTTGTACACTTGAATAAACAATAATCAAATGCAGAGACAGTCATTTAACAATATGTTTGGGAGTAGTTACATTTATACATTTTTACAGTTACAACCGGCCCTTTGAGGACAACCATAATGCTGATGTGGCCCACGGTGAAAATGAGTTTGACACCCCTGCTCTACAGGAACCTATACATTTCAGAAGCATATAGAAACCAGCACTAAAACCTGCACGGAAGAGTGCGAAATATGTTGTCGTTCTTAGTTCACAGATCCCAATGTTGAAGGAAGGAAAGAAATGGAGTGTAAATGAGTTGCAAGGCTATGCTAAAATAAATACAATATTATGAGGGGAAGAGTGGATGTTTATGCAGTCTCGCTACCTTTGACTCCACTTGTGAATATGTGGGAAGATATCAGTGGCTGAACGGTTCACTCAGCACTACCGTGCTGCTTGGAAAGCTCAAAATATCAGATGGCCTGGGCCTCTTTCATTTCCGTCCTTAAACATCACAATCACTTAGAAAACATACTGAGGAAGGAACTGTAAAGTCTACAGCTTTAGCATAAAGGAAATTTAATTGGATAATGAATTCGCTCTATGTATGGTAATGTCGGCGTGTCGGTCCACCACTTTGGTTTAAATCCTAAAATCACAATAACTTTTAGGTTTGACATGGTATTTTGAACAGACATTGATGGTTCCCAGAGGATGAATCTTTCTGTCCTTTAGCGCCACCGTGAGGTTGACATTTGTGGTTTTGAGGGAATTTCTTTGCCAGCCATTGGACGGATCTCCGTGAAATTTGGTGCAAACATGGATTACCCCCTCAGAATTACAATGAATTGTAATATCTTTGATGGTTACCTGACTTTTTATCCAGCGCCATCACAATTTTCCTTTAGTCCAAAACTTAGAATATTACAATCAGCTCCAGCTGTACTTTATGTTTGGTGCTAATAAGCATAAGTTACAAGCTGAACTTGGATGATGAACATTGTACCTCCCAGTCATCAGAATTGTGGTATCATCATTGTGAGCATGTTAGCATATTGCTAACTTTAGTTGATAGAACCGCTGTGCCTTCAGGTCAAATGAATGGCTCTTAGGCTCTTTGTCTTGTTTCAAAATGTGTATATCTTTCTGCTAGTGTTTAGATCAAATATTTCTCTTTCTCTATTTTTCTCTTGTGTTTTTTATGTTGCTGTTTCTGTGTACAAATAGATAATAAAGACATGACGATATACAGAGCAAAATAAGTAATTTTATAAGACAAATTAAATAATTAAATAATTATAATAAAATATGGGTATTATAATGAGAAACCACAATGTGAATACTATTGATAAAATATGTTATGTGGAGTAGTAGCCATGAGTGTTTGTGTTGAATGGAAAAATTGCTCTCTGAGAATGGGTTGAGATATTACTCATTTGCATTATGAGGAGGAAAAACTCTTTTATTAATAAGAAGTGAGGGGGGAATTAAGGAGTCAAAGAAGGTAAGGTAAAACCGAAACAGGCCGCCAGGCTTTCACAGGGCTGACACGGGCACCGGCAATTTAGAGTCATCAATTAAGCTAAGCTGCATGGAGTGTGGGAGGAAGCTGGAGAACCCGGGGAGAAAACCCACGTTGACATGGGGAGAACATGATTTTAATGTTCGGTCTGACCCTGAAGCTTGACGTGATTGTCCATGGTATGAAAAGGAAACAACTTAGCTGCAAGTGTTAGCAGTGGTAGAGAGGTACAGCAGTATGTGTACTGGTAGTTCTGTTGTAAGAGTCAGTGATAGTATAAAACAGGCAATAAGATGTGTTTTGAGAAAGTGTGAGTCAACGCAACCAGGAGAGGTCCTTGAATATGCAGCCATAACTGGCCACTCAAAATATAATGCAGCTTGCTGCAGCCGAATGTGAGATTAGCCGTGGACAGACACAAAGGTGCACACTCACTCGCGCACGCACGCAAGCGATCGCATGATCCTGCTGGCGGAGATAATGAACATCTAGGAAAGATTTTCATTAGAGTTGCATGACCTTCACTCTGGCTGGATGTAGATTAAATTAGTGGGTAAGCTTTATGAGTGAGTGAACATTTGTATCTTGCCAGCACGTTGTGGAATCTCTCCCCAGGGCTTTTAGCATGCACATGTTTTTCTGCTCACAATCCATCACTGTGGCCCTTTCAGCAAGTATTGCAAGTAAATGAGGTGTAGGCCCTCGTAGAAATGAAAAAAACAACAACGAGCAACACAACGTAATCCTACCGTCTGTCTCTCATCTCTCTCACTGTATACATCTGATTAACCAATATTAGATTTAGATTCTTCAGAGTGAACTTTCCCCAGCTGAACAACATCACAGACAATTCTTTTTCACTCTGCAAAGCAAGGAAGATGTGGCTGTCCGATTTCATTTCACTCCAGACTCACACACGCTGAACAACAACAACAACAACCTGCAACACTGTGACAATGCGACAATGCAACACACTCGACAAACACAGAAGGGATATGGGTTGATCCTGCAAACCCTGGGATTATGTTCAGTGACTACATGTTTTGAATGTGTTTCAGTTGGATCTTTCCTGCGATATCCACACATGTATTGTAGCAGCTACAGTATTGATAGGTATGGGTAAGTTAGGTAGCAAAGACCACCTGGTTGGGGTGAAAGAAGTAACAGGCCATTTATTACATGTATAACCCAAAATTCTCAAATTCAAATTATCTTAAATACGCACCACCAAGACAGTACGACACACTTAACTAGAGCTTATGTTACACTAAACATCCTTTACAAAACTGCAGCATAAAGAAAACTGAAACTAATACAGATTCAAAGGCATCTGTATTAGCATCTTACACAAGACTCTTTGTCTTGTATTTTTTGCATTTATGAGATCAGTTTGTTTTTCCCGTCGCATTTGTTAGTTCAGCAGTTCACAGTTTACCAGAGGAACAAAGGCTGCACTGTATGTATTGTTTTGGTTCTCTCTCAGTGACATCCACGTGCAGAGCGTCAGACCAAATTCGCTGCACACGTGAATTAACAAGATTGCATTTATTGATGATAAGACCCCTGGCCTCACCTGAGGCAAGTACCCCTCAATGCAGAGTGCAATTCAGCAGCAAGATATAGTTCCATAAGTAGCTGCAACACAATCACAGAAAGTGGGAAAACTGTGTACACTAAGCCAGATTCACTGACGGACGCTCGGACGCTAGTTTAACTTCCTTTTATTAAATTCTTCACTTAACAACAAAATGAAAGGAGCGTTTGTGCTCTATAGTTTACCTGCACGTTTTCTCCTCCGTTCGAGAAATATTTCACTACAACAAACTGCAATAAATAACCGCCAAACAAGAATTGTTCTACTTCTACTTCTGCCTCAGAATTCCGAGACTTACTCAAAGAAAAATGTACTCAATTATTATGACTTTGCAGTCTAGAAAAACGTATTACAGCAATGCATTTAGAATTAACACACTGCCTGCGAATACGGTAAAGAAACAAGAATGCAATAACAAATTGACCTGTCAGCTGAATTAAATGGAATTATAAAAAAAAGAAAAAAGTGGGCTCTCTCATAAATTATATAAAACACTATAAAATACCAAAATAGTACCAATAAACCTTCAATGTACGTAATGACAGTAATAATCAGCATCAACGATACACATTCAGACCTAGAATACATTACAGTGAGTAATCGCAACAATGAACAGACAATCAAAGGTATTTTATGGTCCCATTTATAGTAAACTAGACCATAAAGCAGAGTATGCTTCCTGTATTTTTTTATTTTTTTTTTCGCTGGCGATTGTTGTTTTTACGCTAAAGATTTCTTTTCATCCATGATATCTTTTATGTTTGTGTTTGTTACATTCAATACAAACCTCAGGTGGCTGCCAGCGTAAAAAAAAACAAAAAAACGGCAGCGCAAAAATAAAATAAAAAGAGTATAAAATACAGGAAGAAAAGCCTGGAGGTGCTGCTCAATACAGGTGGCGTCACACATTTGACTCAGCTAACGTTGAGCGACGCCCCGAGTTGCACACAAACAGTCACAGTCAGCCACATTGAGGAAATCCAGCACAAGGCAGGACATTTTTCAATGTAATATGAATAAACAGTGTATTCATAGTAGTATTCATATGGAGCATAATGTAGAGAGTGATAAGGGAAACAAGTTTTGCGCGAGCCTCCGCAGACAGCGCGTGAGCTCCGAGCATGAACGAAGGCGTTTATGCTCAACTTGCTGTTCGTAGCATTATTAACCAAAATGCCGAAGGGCGTACAAACAAAATTAACTGTGAAGAATCAAAATGACAACGAGTGTGAACCGTAAAAAGCCATAAACCAACTTCCACTATACCGAGGAGCAATTGTAATTATATCATAGCTCATATTAAGGGATTACTTTATTGACTTTGCACAAGAAGAAGAAGTCGAGTATTAAATGCATTATAAAGAACTTAAGGTTTAATATCCTGTAAACAATTGGATTTGGCTGACTTTGATTTGATTTTTCAGACTTCCTTTTTCTAAAGCAAGTGTATAAATTAAGCTTTGAACAGGTTGAGTAAATTCTGTATTCTTTCTATTTTAAGTTTCTTTGTATTCAACCCATCATTGTACTTTCTGGATTTTGGGGATTTTCTTTTACTTTAATATTGGAAAGCAGAAAGAGAAACAGAAAATGGGACAACCTGGAAGAATTGGGTGACCTTGACCAACGGGGGTAGATGTGTCTCCAGAGACAACAACCTTGAGAGCTAAGTGTGAGTGAATGGGCGAGTGGCATTGGCAGGGAGTGAGTAATAGTCCTCTCCGCGGGGCTCCTGGGACAAGTGTGGTTACCGAGTGACTGACAGCTCTTTCTAATGTGAAGGTTATCTCAGAATTTGTCATTTTCTGGACTGTAATACATCTGTTGGAAACGCTCTGTATCTTTGCTTCTGAACAGGTGGGTCTGAACGAACGTAACCTGTGATACAAAGTGCTTTTTTTGTTTTGTTTTAGCAGTAAAACTTGAGGGATTTTACGTCAAGTAAATGTTGCATTTAGCCGCATCATTGACAGGACTCATGTGTTCAAAATGATTTTCCTCTGGCAGACTCATAAGTGGCTCCATAGGCAGTGTGTGACCTTAATAGCCTGAAGGTTAGCGAGGTGGCCATGCATGCCATTTCTTACAGATTTTCATCATCTCCTGTTCATGCACCATCGTTGCTCGCAAGAAGAAAGGAATCGTCAGGGATGGGGATTGATAGAGTTTTTTCAAATTCAAACCGAGTTTGGAATCTACTTAAATCCGAATCCTTTTGAATCTCTTATTACGTTTACCTATATAACATTTGCAAGTAACTAAAGGTTAAAGGTTAGCTGAAATGAGCAGCACAATATATGAAAACGTTGATTAAATGCGTTTGACACATTCAGCTGAAGCCCACTGTAGCAACTATGCTCCAAATACTGAAGGTCCTGTAACTATTAAGTTGATCAGATTACTGTACAATCTTGAGAAGAATCATAGTTTAACTGGGAGATTCTTAAATTGACATGAGGTGATCAGCCTGTAGTGAAGAATAGCCACTCTGTTACAACTACAAAACACACCGTCTTTATGTCTTCTCGCTCATTAACAATCTTTGGCTAAATACAGACGACAGCTGCAGAGCGCAAATTCCTGTCATTACGCCTTCAACGTTGATTAGCTACAGCTGATCTAATCTACCACTGGGGAAGTATTTTTAACGGATGAACGCATCAGAAAGCTGCCACCTACATGTTTTACAGTGCGTTTTTTTTTTTTATAAAAATTTAACCGGCTATCAGAACCCGTCTCCAGAAATCCTCCACTTCTGATTCCTTCAACAGTAAATCGTGTCATGAAACTTTGAAGTGATGGTAACCACAGGAGAATCTGACATAATCTGTTCTGCGTGATGGCAGCAGGTGACACACGCACACACACACACACGCACACACACGCACGCACACACCCTGACCATCACTCATGGTTAGAATCACACCGTGTGTCCCTCTGTCATCGGCATTATTTATTTTTTTGTGTTGCCGTTCTCCCCTTCACGCACTCAGTTCCGCTGCTCTAAATAAAACATCACCTGAGACTCGCTCTTGTCTCGTCTCAAAATGTCACTGCTTGCTTTTCCTTCTGTGCTACAGCTCCGTGGCAGAAATCTGAAACCCTAAATCCCGAAAAACCTACCATAAACCAGAGCACAGAAGCGCGGACACATGCAACAAGCAGGCACACATAGGTGGACCCAGATAAAACTGAACATGATTGATAAACACACAGAGCAGAGCCTTCATTGACTTATAAAGCTTTCAAATGTGTTATAATTCTTCACACGTACAGACGCTAAACATCCTCTTCAGTTCAGAATGTGTCTAAAACAAGTGGTAATATTCATGGTTAATCAATTTTGTGCCATTTTGTAATTTAAATTTAAAAGCATCAGAGCAAACACTCCTAATGTAGACTTTAATGACCATTTCTTACCTTATTTCTATTGGCTGCTCATTTATTAATTCCTCAAAACCATAATGTTATGGTTTGTTCTGCAGGCTTTGTATAGACATATAGAACACTTGAAGAAACTCGGATGAGTTTCACAAACAACTGTTCAGGAATGAATAGCGACTATTCAAGTCGTGAGCTAGAGGCCGCTTTCAACAGAAGACCTTTTGAAGTTTTCAATGGGCAACAAAAGTGCAGCAAAAGCAAAATACAGCTTTTTATTCATGCTGCCTGGAGAACCTTGAACCATCTCCATGAGTTCCACATCACACACACACACACGCGCACACACACACACACTAATGACTTCTTCTTTCTGTGTAGCTGTCTTGGGTTTCTTTTCGCTGTTTGTTGCAAAAGAGTTGCAGACTTTAAAATACTCCTGTCATACAGCTTCGCTCCCTTCACAATGTGCCACGACAACATTCATTCAGCACTACCTCTCAATGGACAGCGACAAACGGAATGCCCCCCTAAACTCTTCAATATAAGACAATTCTAGGTCTGTACTGAATAGTTGGAAGCTTCATTCATAACAGTAAATGTCTATTCATTCTGTTAGTACTTAAATGCACCATTGCACAATGCGCTTGTGCAATGGAGCCTACAAACATGCAACACAGCAACAGTAGAAATGCCATGTTGCATCTTAGAAATTACAGGAATTATACCACCACAACACCACAGGCTTAAAAACAAAACTTTGAGATTGTGCAGGGACAAGTTTGTAAAATGCAGAACAAGCAAAGAAGGAAGAAAGCAAGGGCAGAAAAGTGAGTGCAGTTCAGTAGATCCAGCAAGAGGCATCGTGTCACTTGATCTCAGCGACCAGTTTTTCATGCCCACAATGTTCAGACTTGCAAGGTCTCAGTTTTGGCAGTTTTTATCCCTCCCGCACGAACTTAAAGGGGGAGCAAAGATAGAGGCTTTGGACTTTCACCTGGAATTGAAGTTTCATCCGGTTAATGTCTGCCCTGGAGTCAGATTAGCTCCTACCGTAGCTTTTTCATTTAGCTAAATTATCTAAAATTGATCTAAAAAAAGAGTATCTTTAAGAAAAACTTGTCTGACAGCGATGTGCGGACGTGTCCTATCGAAGCCTAGTTAAAATAGTAAGTGCCCTCTCATATTCTTACCTTCCCAAAACTTCCAAAATGTGCCCAAACCCCCTTTAGTTATTATAAATTATATATTCTATGCAGTACATAAATATGTGGTATACTATGGAAATGTGCAATGAGCAAGAATGAGCTTTAAAATTGTGACTATTCAAAGACTCTATCACATTAGATGAAGCAGAGGCGCGGTGACTGTGCAATAGCTTTAAACACTAAATCCATCACTTTGGTCGAGACGTAAATAACTAACAGATGGATTGCAAGTTCTTTCTACAGAATTGCATGGTCCCCAAAGGATGAATCATACTACATACATGACTTTGGCAATCCTCTGGCTTTTCCTCTTGTGTTGCCGTGAGGCTAACATTTGTTTTTCGGAGGGAAATATCTTGACTATTATTTGATGGATTGGTATGACATTTGGTATAGACATCCATCCAAATCCTGATGATCCCCCAACCTTACATCTAGCACCATCATCAGGTCAACAAAACAACAACAGTTTGGTTTAATAATGGCATAACCATTAGACTCAGCTGTACTTTGTGGTTGGTGTTAATTAGTATTGTAATGAGCTAAACAAAGATGGTAAACATTACGCCGGCCACATCAATATGTTACCATCATCGTGCACATGTTTGCATGCTGATGTGGGCATTAAGCTCAAACCACTGCGCTTCAGGGCCTCACAAAGCATCTTTGTAGACTCTTAATCCTGTTGGGTTTTGTGTGACTTTATTCAAATACATAACTGATGTTTGATTTAGTAACTGATAGCCTTTGAGGAGGTGACATAGCATGATGTCAGAGTAAAAATAAATGCAATATAGTGAAATATATGGAGAGAAAAGAAGGGAAATCACTGCATTTTATTTTTGCAGTGATTGTTAATGTGTACAGAGCATTTAATAAATAACCTAACGGTTCGTCTTTTCAATGCCATGTACTCTACATAAGAAAACAGTACAAAATACACACACACAATCCAGCATCTTCCTGTGCCACAAAGCAAGAACAATTTCAGAGAATCAGAATAGAGAGGCAGTGTAAAGTAGAAAAATAAAGAAAAGAAACAGCTGAGATATAAATGGGGAATGATTCGTATGTGTACAGTGATGCAAGTAACCCTTCAATAATTAAAGCTGACAGGCTTAGTGCCGTGCTGAAGCTGGGGGCTCCCCTGTGGCACAGCATTTTCTCAGTGACCCAGCAAACTGAGGCCCGGTGTTTGGAGCGAGGGAGGGAGGCACGGGGCACAAACTAAAACATTGTCATGAAACCCTAATTCAACAATATTTGATTTAGATTTCAAGCACATATAAAATTCAACGACAATCGATCCAATAGTCGTCAAGATATTTCATTGTGTACCAAAGTGGTGGACTGATAAACAGGCTGACGTTACCATGGAGCCATAGTAATAGCATGGCTAAAAAAGTGTAATTGTTTTTTTCATTTGCGAGCGTAAAATTTTTGAGGCACATTTCTTTCAGGAATGAGCTGTTTTTCAATTATTGTCAAAATTGATTACACGCTTTAATTTATTCATGGTTTATCTCTGCAAAAACACTCTATGATGTTTAAAGGCTGTAATTGAACGCATGGGATGAGGAACATCATTTTGGAATTAATGTAAAGTGAATGTAGTGCTTGCAGTGGGTGTGATTTGAAACAGAACAGCTGTGGGTAGTAGAAGACTAAATTAATACTGCTATACTCTATGCTGTGAGTTACGCAGTCAAATTAAAGGAAGTTTAAGTCTGAAAGTGAAACTTATTTGCTATCGTTACCGCTTCACCACCACTGCTGTCAGCGTCTCAGAGCTACATTTATTTAATTTATTTATTTAAACGGAGCAATTAAGGAAAGCCAACTTGAGCAATCCCTTCACTTTTGAAAAGCCAAATTCCTAAACTCACTATTTTCAGTAGTTCAAGGGGATGGCTCATTCCAAATGAATTATTATATGTACTCGCATACAGCACTTACAGAAATTGAGAGAGCGAAAGATTGCTTTCAGTAAGTTTTACATAAAGACACACTCCTGTGTAACAATGTCAGCAGAGTGATTTATTGTTTGATCATGTCTGTGAAGGTCAGCCAGGTCTTTAGAAAGACGTGTATGTGTGTGTGTGTGTGTGTGTGTGTGTGTGTGTGTGTGTGTGTGTGTATATAAAATATATATATATATATATATTTGAAAAAAGTTATAGCCACTTCCTAAAATTAAACATTATCATTTGAATAATAATCTAGCAGGGATTCAGTTTCCCAGCATATACAGCAGACCAACACATACACACACACGCACGCACGCACGCACACACACATCCTTGTTACTTTTTCTTGTGAGAAAAGGGTGGACTGTGTAATGAAATGTTGCCCTTCCCTTTATGTTGTATGAATTTCAGTAAAAAACATAAGAATGGAAAGTTATTTTTTCTTTAGACCAATTTAGAGACAAAACAATGAATCGATGAATTGAGAAAATAATTATGAGATTAATCGATAAAGTTATTGCTACTTGTAGCCTAAGACTGCAGTATGAAATGTCATGAGGAGTGACGTGCCTCAGACTCATAATTAACATCGTATGTCGACTCTGCGGTCATGAACAATAAAGCTTAAGATGCCACAACCACAACACACCCGGCTCATATAGCCCCGTATATATTTGTGTTTGTGTGCATTTGGAGTTATGATACAATATTGGATTGACATTTTTACTCTTACTCTGTATCAAATCAATCAATATCCCTCTGCTGCACTCTGTATGAATACATCAATCCTGTATTTCTCAAACTGTGTGGTGCGCCCCTCTAGTGGGGCCCAGTGGCTTCTCCAGGAGCTGCGTCTGGAGGACTGCCGCTTCCAGTCTATCAACTTCTCCTCCATAGTTTCTGATTCAACAGCGGCAGGACGTCAGTGATGACGGGAGGAGCTTCTCAACGCTGATTGGCTTCAAAGACACAGCATCACGCAAATGAGGAGGATTGTTCTCGTCATTTGTGCCGTTCACGCTGCCCGGTGGAAATTTGCATTATTCGCATCCATTCGCGTCTGTGCATTGACTTTGTATCTAATCTACTTGCGCGAAAAATTCGCAACACTTTTGGTGTGAACACAGCAGTCATTGATAAATACATGGCGAAATGCCTGTACTTTCATGTAAATGTTTATGTTACGCCGTTAAAAGGTTACACATGCGCTACGTCCAAGATTCTTGGCGACTCACACGGAATTCTGCTTCCCTTCGCCACATCCTACCTCTGTGAGATCGGCTGCTCTGCTGTTGCCTCTCTCCAAACAAAGTACAGATCTGAGCTCAACATGGAGCATGGATTGAGAGAGGGTTGGTTTTGCACCGGTTGCACATTATTGTTCTATTGAAAAGATATGCAGTGTAAAACTCAGTAAAACTCTTTATTGCCAAATATTTTAACTTGTTTTGTTAAGTTTTTCACAGGTTGCACTTTATTGTTATCTTGAAAAAATATTCAGTGCAAAACAGGTTAATTGCAGCCACAATAAGCTATGTTTTGTGAAATATTGGTTATTTTTTGAGTGATTGCACATTTTATTTGTTTCTTTTTCAATTTTCTTTATCTATTAGATGAAAACGCACAGATGGAGGAGTCACAAAATGTTGCTATTTCAATAAAAATTCAACATGGACTATTTACAATTTTGTTGGGGCGGTGGGGCATGAACATTTTCCTTCCTCCAAAGTGGGGCGTGACAGATAAAGTTCACTGCATCAATCCATTTCTGCCAACCAGCTTCACAATTACTTCTTGGAAAATAGTACGCCCAGGAGTTGTCGATGTAAAGGTCTCAGCCGGGGTGACCCGGTGATTTTATAGTCTCTCTCTACATTATTTGAAACAAGCTATTAATTCCACTCTGGCAAAGGATGTCGCTCTCCCCTGGCCTCACGGGGATTAGGGTAATCATCTTCAGAAGATTTGTGACTTACATTTGAGATTTAATATGCTTTCAATATCTGTTATGCAAGTGTTCTATCTATGTTAATGTGCATGAAATCTAATAATGTACAAGCAGGTTGCCACAGTGAATGTGCCAGCAGCATATGGAAAGAAAGAAAGAAAGAAAGAAGGAAAAAGCACTTCATATTAAATTAAATTATATTGTAAACTGTGCCTGCTGTATCAGAGCAGCATATGAGCAAACAAGAGCAAATCATTCAAGTAATCAAAGTTAAAAGTAAATTCAGCAGCAAAAAGGCCATGATAAATTGTAAAATGGGTCATGACAAGTGAAAAGTCATGTTTACATATCTGATTAGTAATGACACATGCTTTTTCGAGATATGCACGAACAAGTCATTCTTTTCATGAATCCCAAACTCGGAATGGAAGATGATTCATCGTTCAATTATACATGGCCTAAGGAGCTGAGGACTTGTGACTCTTGCAATAGGCGTTTTCTGGACAAGAGGGACTTTTTCATAGTTCTGAGAACTTTCGTAGTTCCTAGTACACCGTTTGGAGGTACCCTTTTTAGCTGCTATTTCAGAGTAGTTACTCTGCCAGCACCTGAGGAAACAAGAGTTTATGAGCACACACCACCTGATACCTCATAGAGCAAGTGAGGGTTGCTGTTCAGTAAGCTAGCCAATTAACCCAATGGCTATCACAGTAACTTAATTACAAAGGCTAAGCCAGTAGCACATTTAACCCTGTAGAACAAAGGCTATAATGTTATTACAAAGGCTGTAATGTAGTTCTCGGACTAGCTCCCATAGGGCAGCTCCTCTCAAGGAGACCCCAGAACTGTTTGGTCCGTAGAAAACTAATATCATAAGCATATGTCTGTCTGGCAGTGTATTTGTGGGTGTATCCGTCTTCCCTGAGAGGTCGTGCACCTGTCTCTTGACTTGGATCACTCTGGTCTAACTGTTGAACTCGCCAGGCTAATATTACCCTGGCAGGCTTCTACGTCAGTGTTGTTTATATAACGTCAGAAGTGGAACCCAGTTCCAGAAAGCTTTGTTTTCTTTCAGCTTCCATTGTGCCAGCTAAGAGAATAAGCCACATGCAAGAAACTGCTGTCATAACCTCGTCCTTCTTTCTTTTTGTCATTCTCTAAATCTCCCTCTTTTCCTGTCTCACGTAGTCTACTCACGTAGATCAACAATACAAACCTCTGTCATAGTTTCCACATGAGCTGCAGTCGTTTTAATTCTCCACGCCCACCCTGCTTGGTGATTATCTCGGTTCCAACAGCTGCTCTTTGCCGGCTATGCTGATCAACATGCATGTGTTTGCCGGTTGTAGCAATTTGCTCATGCATTTCGATTCTGACATGTGCAGGATTAGCATATATATATGTATGTATATATATGTATGTATATATATATATATATATATATATATATATATTGAAACCCAAACAAACACTTGGCTTTGTGCCATCATCATGCCGGCAGCTGGCACAAGGACAGCGCCAGTGAGGCAGCTGTAATGTCCAGCAGAGACTTTGTGACCACTTCGCTGCTGAAGGAAAGGCAGATTTGGCCAGACTCTTCATGCAAAACACTTTTTTCACTGCAATTCCTCCGCTCAGAATCTTTGACAAGTGAACAAGCAGTGGGAGAATTTTGTGTGGTGCAAAAAGCTTTCAAGTACATTCTGATAAATGATAGCCCTTCTGGCAGCGTGAGCGGGCCATGAGATGATAGGAGGCAAGAAGGATTTGAAGCTGAAGTCAGTGGGACAGAAATATGGAGCAGAGAGCAATATTTACTTTACTTTTAATTAAACATTATGCACTCAGCTATTTTTGTCGATTCTGTTCACATGGCAGCATGTCTCTTTTGCTCTTACTGAGGTTTTCCCTATACATTTGGGAGTTTTTCCTTATCCGAATCACAGGTTTGAAATGAGAGCGTGTTGTTCATATTGTAAAGCCCTCTGAGGAAAAATTCTTATAGGTTTTAGTTAGAGACACTGCAATGCAAATGTGTTTCTGTTTTTTTGAGTTGCACTTTTCCTGACATGCAAATGCTGTCTAACTTCACTCTGGTAAGAAATATTTGAAAGATACCCTCCAGACCTGTTTTAATTCATTCCAAAATAGTTTGCTTCCAATAATAATGTCTGATATGGGTTTTCACATTTAAGTTGATTTGTTACAAATTCTTAAAATGACACTACACACAGAAATTGTTAAATTTAAAGGTTTAACTATCAGACCACTTTTGTATCCTGTAGTCTCGAAGGGAGTAGTAAAGGTCCGGTTTAGCTACTGGATCTCTTCGTTTCCCACATCAAACCCTCTGCAAGCCTCGTGAGAGTCCTCGGGCAAGGCAGCGGCAGGGCATGGAGGAGTCAGACGGACCCGCACGGAGCTCAACAAGGACCATTATTCATCTAGAAGTGCACAATGAGAGACAAGCTGAAGATCCATTTCTCCATGTTTTCTCCATTCTCTGCTAAATTAACATCCATGTCCATAGATGCTTTTGTTGGAAGATTTCGCTTCTTTGATGCTTCACACCCCTATGTGGGTGCGATGTATGTGCACGGCTGTGCAGCAAGCAAACCCACTTCTAGTAGAGACAGGGGCTTGTATTAGAAGCAATTGTCCATGCATTGATTTCCTATGCCGAGGGGCACGGACCAAACGTTGGTATTTGACTAATTGAGAATGACAACAAGTTTACATTAAACCAAAAGCATGATTTTCCCCTCGCTTTCACCAAAAACTAAACACACACTGGACTCAAAACGGCGCCGATACCCTGGTCTTTGGGATAAACATCCTACACTTTGTACTCCCACAATTCACTACCAACCATGTAGTTAAAAACAGTTGCAGCATTTACATTTGCCTCAAAACATATTTGGCAACAACAAATTAATTATAAATAAATGTAATTTCTAGAAGAGAGTCACAGGAGTTTTCCTTAAGAAGAACAACAAAGTATTATAAAGCTGTGTTTTCTGAGTTTTCTTTGTTTTTTTCGAAGGGAAAACAAGTGTGATGTTGATTTCAGATAAAACAAAGACGCTAATTATGGTTTGGGATTACAGCCTTGCAGTTCTGAGAGCAACATGCACAGAAGCTGAACAGGGAAGATTTCAGGCAAGATTTGAGGATTAGCAACAAAACATGACAACTTCTGCATTTTAGTTTGGGGACTAGGATAAAAAAATAAAAAGATACAGGAAAAACTGAAAACTTGCTTTGAAGAGACACCAATTACTCTAGACCCCAACAGCTTACGATAAATGATGTGTGGAACATGTGCCCAGGGCACTACACACAGTTCAGTGTATGGAATGTGTTTTTTACCGATCCTGTTTTAACTTTCTATTAAAAATCCTTCCTGCTTTGATGTTTGTGATAACGGTGACAAGATTTGATATTTCTGGAACTGTCAACATATTTTTGGGGTTTAAACACACAAGCAAATTTCAGGTTTGAGGTTTGCTATTAATCACGCATCTGCTTGTTGTTTTTGACACATGCTGCTGCGTTGGCTGGCTGAAAAATTGCCCGTCAAAGTGAAAACATTTTCCCACGTCGTCACCATATTTAGTACTGTAATTAAATGCCAACGCAGGAAATTATTAATATTCATGGTGTTTCTAAAAGCTCCCATTCAGAGAGAAGGTGGTAAAGAATGGAGAGCGAGAAAGAGCCAATGGAAAGGATACGGCAGACACAAGGCGATGAAGAAGATGATATATAGAGGAGGAGGAATGTTTGCTGTCCTTTAGCCTCAAACGCTAAAGTACACATAACAACTCCTGTAAGTCCTGAATGATGTAGCTTGAACCCTGAAAATGTTTAGAAGTAAACAAACCAAAAACATTTGCTGATTCTTTTGAGTAATGAAGCCCAAGTGCAGCCTTTTTTGTAACACACACGTCATCAGTCTGTTTGTCACAAAGACGAAATGCCCCTCTGAAATATGGAAATATCTGAGGCTTGTGTTTGCAGCGGGCAGCGGCCTGACTTGAGGTGAACAGATGGGAGAGCGAGGATGAGCAATCGGAGTCACTCGTAGTATTAAAGACGAACCGAGAGAGAATGTCAGTGTTTGAGCATTGCCGCTGTTCGAGAGGCCCTCGTCAGATGCGAAGGGGTGAACAGATGGATGTATATATGACGAGGGTGGTCGGGGCATGTGGCAGTGCAAGAGACGACTGCAGCTGATGTAATTTGCATGAATTTGGATAAATGTTTGGATTGAAAGGGGAGATGTTGGCCAAATGGTGTGGATAACTGGGAAATGGAGAGCGGTGTTTGGAGGAGCGACGAATGAAATAATGAAAGAGGAGGAGAATGCACAACCTTCTATCTGGCTGGAAGGAAGTTGAGGTCACATGCAGTCCGATACGCTGTCATGAACAACTGATCTGTGTGCTGCGAAAATGTTCGTTTGGTGGCATGCGGTGCACAAAATGCACCTTTGGGGCACGTTTTGTGCATCGCATGTCGCCAAGCGTGGCGTGAAGTGTAACTTCATGTGCCATTCTTGTGCCACAGATTAAAGAGTTTTTTTTTATTTTGAAAAACTTATTTTAAATGTTAAGTTGTAGCATATTCATTTTGGACTGGAAATGAAATGCATCTCACAAAACATCATTTTCCAGCATTTCATGGCCCCTGCAGTTGCATGCACATCTTACAGCATGTTATATCACCACCATCATCTTCATCTCCCTGTATGAGTCGACAGCACCGCAGTTACACCCTGCTCTTCAATAATTTAAAGGCCCATTATGTCCCATCATTTTCTACCTGTTGCTGCATCGGTATTCATGAGATTGTCAGGCGAGTATTGCTTTTTCCTGAAGTGCATTATAGATGGCCTGTCTGCCCACCATTGAATGTGAACTTGTGATTGTCAGGTCATCTTCCGGGATTCATCTGAGCCTGTAAGTGATCCCAGAGATGAGTTGAAAGGTTTCCTCTTGGAGAAGGTCGCTAATGCACGTATTGAGCTTTTTAGTGGAGGTGCTCCCTGGACAAATGGTCTTTTGCGGAGCACAAATGCCCGACTCGCAGAGAGCAAAACACACAACAGCTCGTCATCAAGTTGCTTAACAGTTGCTTAATTGGACGCTGCTACCTAAATATGTTGGACACAAGAGCTTTTAGAGTTGCACTGTGCAGAATTCCGTAAAGAAAGGATTTCGATAGGGCGATACCGCTCCTTTGAGATAAGCCCGGATCAGCCTTGATACAGCTTGGTGTATGTCTATTATATTTAAATCCTAATGCTCATGCAGCCAAGGTTGTACATGATGGTGGAAGTGTGATTATCAATGGTGTAAAAAGCACATATCAACACATGGCTCCAAAAGGTAGATGAGTGGCCTTTAAACAGATTCAAAGTCCCTAAGATACTTACTCAAACAAATACACAGATGCTGAACTTCTGTACCAACTGTCTTTGTTTGTTTTCCACCATCTGTGTGTGAACGTTAACAGTTGGCCTCCTCCACGAGACGGCAGATGGATTGCGATCTACGTAACTCTTTGCAACAGGCAAAACTGTGTTTTCTGCTTCCACGGCAAAACAAATGATTCCTGGGAGATGAAAACAGAGAAAAGCAAAAGTTTTCAGGAGAAAAAAAGATTACAATGGATGGATGAATACCCTTAGGGAGATCATGAGGATGAAATATGAGGACGTGAGCCAGTGGAAGCTGAGAGGAGAGATGGGGTGGACCTAAAAGCATTTTCACTGCCTCTGCTTTCGTTCCCTCGGTCACCGAAGTCGCAGGAAGTGACAGGAGGATCGTGGTTGAGGTATGAAGGGAGCGAGTCGTAATGGAGGCCATTTGGAGCAGTTTATATTCCACTCCATCATTTAAAATGGACATGTGGTATTGCTGTCAGAAATAATGTAGACCATGTCTAAAATTCAACATTTACAACTGCTGAAGCTAACCGGCAAGTAAGAAACTAGCTGTGTTTTTTTTTCAAATTGTTCCAGCGCTCTCCGTTGTGAGCTCGGGTCACAATTCAAAACTGAGATGACTTCCTGTGAAGCTTATGTGACCCTGGTCTTTGCTACAGGATAAGAAAAAAGCTGATGCATCACCATTTATTTCGGGGCTACGGAGGGGAGGGGGTGGTGGGGAGGGGAGGGGAGAGAGAGGGGAGAGAGAGGGGGGAGAGAGAGAGAGAGGGGAGAGAGAGAGAGAGAGGGGAGAGAGAGAGAGAGGGGGAGAGAGAGAGAGAGAGAGAGAGAGAGAGAGAGAGAGAGAGAGAGAGAGAGAGAGAGAGAGAGACTTGGTCTCCTGTATATCTCTCCTCAATAATATCTAGTGGAAACAAAATCACTCATGTCCTGTTTACATAATCATGCTCATTTATTATAATTGGCTCAAACTAGCATCTGGGCTCTTGAAGATGCATTCCTTTCTGGTCGTTTGTGCTGTTGTTGTTTTTTTGCTCATTTGTCTTTCTAGCACGGTGGGAAAAATTATAATAATTCCCCTAATTTCTGCTCTTCCTTGTCGCAGTGTGCGGCATGCTTATTAAACAGCGAGGATAACAGGCTCAGTCGCACGAAGCTGTGGGTCGGGTGATTTGGAAGGAAATGTGTGTTCACCCCACCAGAGGGTCGGATCCTATTTCTTGCACAGTTTAGGTCACTGTTGCACAGTTTTGACTAAGCGCCCAGCTCACAGTAAATACTGGAACTTGTTCTCACACAGCTACATTGAAATGTCTCAGTTTTGCAGCCATGCTTTGTCCAGTTGAGGATCGTGAGCCCTAATTTATTTTTGTTTATTTGATCTTGAAAAATTAATCCATGTCTTTATTTCATCACAGCTGGAAGAATGTCACACATGCACTAATGTCTTTCAATATGCAGCTTCTCTGCTTCATCAAAAACCGACAGTCGTGATTATATCACACTTAGATTTGATTTTAAGATTTTTATAGTTTTTCTCTGCCATGTTCCGGCACACAAGAGGCCGAAAAGTGAGTGTTGTCATGACATCTTTTTTCTTTATTTCTCAAGCAACTTAAAGACAACATCTTCACATAACCTACGCTGGTTTAAAAAGCATGTTTTCTTGCCAAAACTATATTGTTTATCACAGCCAGAAGCTGTAAAAAAAACGTAATTATAATTTTATATATATATATATGTATATATATATGAAATCCAAGGCCACAGAGAATAAAATGTGATGAGAGCAAAGAACACCCCAAAACTGCCTGGGGTTCAGAGGGTTAAGATGAATAATTATGGGTTTTGATTGTGGAGGATTTATGCCAACAAAATAATATTAACAATAAGAACAATATTAATAAAGTTTATTTCTAGAGCACTTAAACAAAGTACAAAGTGCTTCATCGTCAATGTGTCAGTTTCTGACAGAGAAGCACAAATGCAGGCTGAAAACCAGGAACACGAAACAGTCACAACAAACTGGTCACAATATTCATCCCTGACAGTCTAATGAACTGGTTAGGTGGTTGTTCCTGGCTGACATGTCTGACAAACATAATTTCTGGTAAATTGTCTGCGTCACAAACAAAAACAGCTCCACTCATCTACAAACCTTTTAGACTTCGCTGAGTAGAAATAAGTGATGCCTTCTGGAAATAAATGGGATGTTCACACAGTGTCTTGGTTTAATGTAGCAGAGAAATTATATGTGACTGAATTCATAATTGAGATTCAAAATGTTTACCAGTATAATGAAACTCCAGTTTTCTGTGGTCTCAAACCAGAAGGTAGAATTTCACATTTGATTAGTGTTGTTGTTATGTGGTGTGTGAGTTATAATGAAATGGACAATAAACCCGCGAATTTACAGCCGAAGTCACGATTACGTCAAAGTGTTAGCTGAATGTAAAACAAAGACTAGAGGCGAAAACTAATCGACTCAGAGTAGTGTAATTAGGATACACATCGAAAATGTCATCTTGCTGTTGTTTGGTACCAGAATCGATGGTGCACACATTTGAGATGATAACTTGTGACTCGAGGCTCGAGCAAGCTACAATATTGGTCAGAGATGGAGAGAAAATGTTGCTAATAATTAGCCTTCTGCTAACCACCTTAACCGCCACGGCTGCTGCACCACGGCAGGCTAAACTATCAGAGAAATGACGGGTTGTTCGTATTTTGTGTAAACAGTGTAGCATGAATGATTGGTGGAATTAGAAAGCTGAGTAGCGAACTGTTGGCTACTTCGCATGCTTACTAATTCCACCATGCTTTCATGCAACACTAGCTGCAGAAAATGATCCGAACAAGGTTGTCACCTATCTGGTAATAACAATGTGCTTTACTGCACTGTGACAACAGTGTAATACATTACGTTGTTACATTTACCCGATTAAGTGGCTGGCTAGTCAGCTAGCTACATCGCTAATTCCACCATAATGTCATGCTACACTTGCTACAGGAAAATAAGCCCATGAGAGGGGCGGAGTTTGGTCTAACAGCCCCTCTGCCTCATTCATCGCTACTAGGAGATTACTTCACCGGGAGGAAAGCAGGCGGGAGCTCCGGAGACTAGGTAGCTAACTAGTTGGTTAGTTATGGTAGTCTGCCAGCAACGTGGGGGTCGGGCAAATATGATCTTGTTGGTTAATGTTAACTTTCTCTCTCTGTTATTATGTTATGTTATTTTAAAAAGTGTGCCACAATTCAATTTGTTTTCTGAATCACATAAACATCCCCAGCAAGTCGACACTTAATTGCTCAAGTCCACTTTGTTTGAACCAAAAAAAAACGATGCAGTGGTCAACAAAAAAACTAATTGCAGTATGCAGAACGTCCAAGCTCTGGTGCTTTGTACTAGTAGTAACTGCAAATGTATTTTGTAGGAAACATGGACACATGCTGTGTGTCTGTGCTATATACTGCTAACCTTGTTTATCTCTGACCAGAGATTTACAATATGAGCCTAATTAATGTCATATGATTCATGAGTTCAATTGAATTACTTAAATAAGCCACCTGAGAAACAAATTAGTACATTAAGTAAATTTTACTTATTTCTTCGGACAATATTGGTCTCGTTCACGTAGCTCATGTCAGCTCATTTAAATGTGATTTCTTTAATCTGGATCTCAATGGTAAGCAAAATGTACAGTGATCTGAATTGCTGTGACAAGCAAGCTACCAAGATCATTATTTTTTATTAGCCCTTGTTATTTCTGTGAGTCTATGAATGCTGCCAAACACTACAACTCCCGACCTTGAGTTCTGTAATTATAAATGTGGGTTCCAGTTTAATTGTCTGCTCTCTGTCCTTTGATATATGCTCTGTAAACACTGAGGAGGAAGATGAGGAGGAAATAAGGAGGCAGCTGCTTTTTGTCCGAATACAAGATCAGTCAGGGAAACATATCTTTGTGTGAATACATACATATACGCACATAAAATGTTAATATGTTCCCCAAAAATGCTAAGAAGATAATATAGTTTCAGTTGTATCCATCTCTCTCAATTACTTTGCATTTCACAAGGTTATTTAATGATAAGTGTGTGCAGCGTGCGTGTTTCCAGCATCACTGAAATGTGACATTGTTCCATTCGACTTATGAGTAATCTCCATCATTCTGCTTTCAATCCCGTCTTTCCGACAGCTCCAGTTATAGGATTTCCCTCATCCTTCACTTGTCCTCCCTAATTTGTTCCAGTATACCATTGTTTTTACAACAGTCTCCGTCTCTTTCGTGCTCCTCAATAACTTGCCTTCTCTTTCTGTTTGTACTGCATGTGTGTGTCTTTATTTATATGTGTGTGTGTGTGTAGACTAAGTTCCATTGGTATGACATCGAGGCTCAAGTTGTCATAGCCATCTTCAACAATGATTAGCCCCAATTCCACCATTAAGCTACAGGCTGACAGTCCCTTTATGACTTCCCTCACTTTGTATCCCTCTCCACCCCCCTCAGACTGATGGGGGTGAGCATCACCCTGCTTCTCTCTTTTGACTTCACCCTCTCAGACAGAATGTTAATCCACTTTTGCCCATAAACTGTATTTAAGAAGTGGATGTAGTCACCGGGGTGTCACTCATTGGTTCGTTGTTTATGTTTTTGAAGCCTTGGGTCCGGCATTTTGTCCGTCACCATCTTGGTTTTTGTCCGTCGCAGTTTTGTTTTTTTGCAACTAGAAGTGACACGAGAGGGCCAAAATGTTACAATTAATTTTCACGAAATGAAAACACACTGTTAAAGGTTTAAAGTTGTAGGACGAAAACACGGACAACTCCCAGACCGGACAACGCCGTGGTAGAGACCTGTCAATCACCTTGTAGCCCGCCCTAAACCATATTCTGTTTTATGGTCTATTTTACTCTAAATGGACCATAATTTACTAAATGAACATCATGCTGTATTGAAGAAGACTTGAAACTAGAGATTGAGACCATAAACTCATGTTTACAATGTTTACTGGGAATAAATCAAGAGAGAAGTAGAGTCATTTTCTCATAGACTTCTATACAACCAGAGGAGTCGCCCCCTGATGGTCAGTAGAGAGAATGCAGGCTTAAGACACTTAAGCATTTACTTCACTTTTCAAAACCTGTCCTGCCTCTTGTACCCCTAACACTACTGAGAAGAGAGAATACAGTAGAAGGGGAAGTGGGAAATAACGTGGAATTATAATCAAATTTAAAGAAATCCTATTTTTTCAGGAATTAAAGGAGAACTACATCTACATCTGTTGGAGGTGTTGGAGGATACTACTGCATATGGAGCTCCCTCAAAAAATCTTCCCTCAAGTGATTCAGTCACTTGAGTCAACATGAATTGATGCTGAAGATGATATGTTTTTGAACGAAAAAAAGCTCCAGTATCACCAGACTTTAGAGCAACTTATTTGCTCAGGTTTTATTCATCCACCTTCCACTATGATGAAGTGTTTTCTTACGTAGTAAAATGGGACTACACACTGTTGTTTAGACAATATGTCTGGTCCTACAGCACTTTTTATCCCTTTTTAAACTGTCCATCATGAATCTGACAATGTTATAGAAGTGCACCGCCAACTCTGTGCATCAATTTGTTTTCACAATTTACCACCATGCAATTTATCCTTAAGCAGTAGGTGTTACGTTTGTGGAATCAAACAGAGCAAAGCACGCTGGATAAAGTTCATGTTGAGAACAAAACATATGTAATAACAAGAAAGATGTCTCAGTATGGAATACAATCCCCATCAGTAACTGCATATGTATGGAAAGATATAAAGATGCTATTGTAGATCCAGGAAACTTACAGCCACATCTGCATCAAGACGTATTTCCACATATTTGTGCCCAAAGACACATTAGATTGGCATTGGCTGCTGCATGGCTGATAATGGTTGTAGATGAGTGGTTCTAGCATTTGGGAAAAGTTTAGAAAAGACTTGCCGATAGTCCAACCGTGATGAGAAGTCTGAATAAAAAAAAAATTTCCTCCATCACTTATCAATAAACTACAGCGAATGTCTTTTCGTTTTAAAATACAGCGATATCCCTACTGACATACTGGAGCTTAAGTGAGAGGAGAAAAAGAAGCAGAGGACTGAAGCGTCCCACTGTTTTTCTGGGGGCAACGTGAGATTGCAGACCAACAAGTTGGACAAACTCGCAGCCTACACAAGACATCAGGACTATTGGAAATACAGGAAATGTTTGCTTTATGATGTCCGTGGCTTTCGTCCACATGGAAATAAGTGGCTACTCTGTAGTCACAAGAGCTTTATGAAGGCGTGGACACTAATAAAACGAACTGTAGGCCTGACTAACAAAGACTAGCCTGAGGACGGCTGGCTCCAAGGACAAGGCGGTAGTTTGTGCACAGTTTAATCTCGAAATATGTATCGCACGTATCCTGGCTTGACATTCATGGGCAATGTGTAATTCAATTTAATGTTGTCTATATTTAGAGTGTTCATTTCCGTCTCATGCCATCAGGAGGACTTGCTGATTTATTTTTCAGTTTATGGAAATCCCCCTTAAAAAACACCGTATCGGCTCACTAATGCGGTGCTTGTTTATATGATGTCAGCTATGATCCCACCAGTGGGGCAAAGTAAAAAAAACTACATTAACTCAAGTACTGTAGAGTATTTTAATTTCAATGCTGATTTCTACTTCAACACTCTATTTCCAGAGGAGACAGTTCTTTGTACTACTACATGTATTTCAAAGAGATAGCCACTAGTTACTTTTCAGATTAAGATTTGACACACAAACCAAATATCAGTTTACATAATTTGATGTTATGGATATCATTGTAATTATAATTTATATAATAGATTTAACTACCCAAAAGTATAAGTATATAAACTTAAAGTGTTGCTTATATGTTAAAGCATCACTGCATCACATGTAATGATTCAAAGATATAACACAGAGGCCTTTCTGCATAAACCTACTTTTACTTTTGATTCTTTCAATACATTTTACTGACACTTCATCTGTACTTTTACTACTTGTTATGTAGTATTTTTAAAAGTGTGCTATGGCTACTTTTACTTAAGCAAATTATGTAAATACTGTACTTCTTCCATCACCGGACCCCACCAGTGAACAACATCATTACCTCCCAGCACCCTCACGATATTCCCAGTTGGCTTCATTAATGCGACTTATGTATATATGTATTTTCAATTATTTATTATTAAATGTCTTGGCAATTTCATTCAGTGGTAAACTGGCATTTTCATGTTCTTCCTGCATAGAATGTCTGCATTATTCCTAATATTGACACTCTTATACTACTTGTACTTGTGTACACAGCGTAGTCTTTGTATTTACCGTTGCATTTGTGGAACTTATCTTGTGTACTCATCTGTTTGTTTGACATCTTAAACTCCCCTCACACAGAGCATCACACCATCCTCTCCACAATCACAAGACCTCGACCCCATTGAACATCTGTGGGAACATTCGAAAAAAGAGGAAAAGGCTACACCTATTGCAACATCACACCCACACATGCTTACACGAGTACTTGTACTATACTGTACACAAATAGAAGTACTTTTGCACACAAACCTGTGCAGGGTTGCATCTGCTGACATGTTGCGCTACATGCACAGTGACCACATTCAATTCTAATAAAATGTCCGCATAGAACAACATTAAAATAATAATTCCCTCACCTCTGGTTCTCTTTGAAGATAATCTCCTGCGTGTATGGTAATAGGGATTTAGCCACAAGCAGCTCCACTCTTAACCCCAGGTGATTCCATGTGTCTCTCTTTGGTTAAGTCACTCAGTAATGCTATGAATACATTTCCACGTTATCTCCAGCCATAATAAAGAATCCTTTAAATAAAGATTACCTCAGCCACAATGAATACTGTATATGCAGCAGGTTATGCTGTGTATGCAAAGGACATGAGGTGGAAATGAAGATAAGATTGTGTGTAGCTTCCAATTCATAAAAAGGGAAGGCGGTGGAGACACCGTAAATATCCTTCATGGTTTGTTATTTTAGCCACTTATAGAAAAATTGGCGAAGGAGCAAGTGACAGAGGGAGTGCTGTGTTGTGATGCAGGTTATGATGCAATTTCTCAAGTTTTAAATCATTGTCATTGTCATCAATCATTGTAGAAGTAAACCGGAGAATCGTGAAGACAGAGATGCAATATCGCGCCATCATTTTTTCTTATTCAAAACGGTACTAACGAAAAAGGTGCACTCAGTAGAGTGCAGATCTCCACCAGGTTTGTCTGCAACAACCACTGCTGTAATGTTTGATTTAATGAATACAAACCACAAAGGGAACCACAGAAACGATTCCTAATCCGTAGTGAAAACAAGATCCCAAACTGAATCAGTTGGTGATCACTTGCGACCCCTCAAGGCCTGTGAAGTGGAGTGAGGAGACAGCGGTCAATGGACGGTATAAAACAGTCAATAAAATGTGTTTTCTTAATGAATGACAACTACAAGAGGATGTTTAGCATAGTCATAAATGTGCACAAAAAATATTAGGCTGATGGGTCCAGCAGTCTGCGAGATTAGCTGTGGACAGACATATACATACACGCACGCACGCGAACAATCAAACACATGATCCCCTCCACGCTCACGCCTGGCAGAGATAGTGAAGCAAAACCGTGTTTATTATTGCAACTTGGTGTTGGGGCATCGTAACAGTAGCTGTGGTCTGATGTCGGAAGATATGTGTCAATAAATTACAATGTTTTGCTTAATTTTTCTGAAATTGCCTGAAGTAAAAAACAATTCAATTCAATTTATTTTGTACAGCCCAAAATCACAAATTACAAATTAGTCCCAGAGGGCTTTACAATCTGTACACATAAAACATAAAAACACAAGTTTTAACGATTTTGCTCTCCCTCTCTTTTCCCGTTTGTCTGTTTGTGGATGTTTGGTCAAGATGGGAAATGCCTCTGAAACATTTCTGCTCGTGTCCAGAATATCGAAAGAGCATGACTTCCTCATGGGAACTATCTACATCATTTTTGGTAAGTGTTTTTTTTCCCTTTTTTTTCCCCCTCGAGGTTCACAGCCTTTCTTTGTGTGAATGTGTGTTCAAATCCAACAGCCTCACTATATCCTGCCAACCTGTTTCCTAGGTGTGCTGTCAGTGCTTGGAAATGGGATCCTGCTGTTCGTGGCCTATAGGAAGAAGTCCTCCCTGAAGCCGGCAGAGTTCTTTGTGGTGAACCTGGCCATCAGTGATCTGGGCATGACCATGACCCTGTTCCCACTGGCCATCCCCTCAGCCTTCACTCACATGTGAGTGGCCGTTCGAATTCCCATTACTCTTTCTCCTTTCAGCCATCATGTCACTATGTCACCTTCACAATCAATGTTTTCCTGAGGGACAAAGAAAGAAGGCAGAGAGACTGACAGAGAGCGAAAGGAAGGGAATGGTCAAACCTCGAAGACAACAAAGCCATGTTATGGAAGGTTCAATCTAAATTAGATTTTTTTTTAATTAAAAGCAAATGCTAAAGTTCATTTATAAAGAATTTTGTTTTTCTCCACCAGAATTAAAATAGAAATATGAGGAACTGGAGGAGATCTTTGAAACCTCCTTTAGCCTGTTTAAATTATAAATATATAATTAGTATGTCATTTACACACCTTAAGATGATATGTCCCCCTCGTTTGTCAAAATCCTGTTTACAAAACCCAATCTCATGGGAAGGCATATAAATAGCACGACATTTGCGACATTTCCGCATGTCATTACGCGTTTTAGGGTTTTCACGTATCATTTATTTCCACATCATTACCATGAAAAACGGGTTAGGGTTAGGTTTAGGCAACAAAACCGGTAGGTTTTTGAAAATCCTAAAATAAGAACGCAAACTACTAAATAAAATTATAAATAATAAAATACATACGGAAACAACGCAACAGGAAAACATCTTAAAAATGTCCCAAACGTCACTTAAAAAGAACAAAGTCCTGTTTGACCCGTCTACTTCCTCTATCCAACGATAAGCATTCTCTCTCACATTTCATCACTTGTTTAAAGCGCAGCGTTTTCATGCAATATTTACACAGCAGTCAATAAAGACTACATGGCGTACAAATTACTTTCCCTTTTAGCACCCAACCCACAGCTTTGATTTCACAGTGAATAAAAAGGATGAGAAGATCTGGTGGATAGTTCAAACATTCTTTTGAAGTGTCCATCAGTGCTTACTCAGATCCCCCGAGCATGTGCGGCTGATAGCGGTCATATGTGCCATGATTGGTCAAAATGTATCAGTGCTCGCTGCAGTCATGTATGACCCATGGGGAAGATCGGAAAATCTATCACCTGTTTCATCTTCTGGATGAAATTCACCGGAAGGATTCTGCAGAGAAATCAGTAAGTGACAGATGTTATCGTGTGTTTCTCACTCTACATCCAGGTGGCTGTTTAATAAGACGACCTGTACTGCCTACGCTTTCTGTGGCGTTTTGTTCGGCCTGTGCAGTCTGACCAACCTCACGGTGCTCTCCAGCGTCTGCTGGCTCAAGGTCTGCTGCCCGAACTACGGTAAGACGACCACTCTTTATGCTTTAAGTCATTATCCGATTTGAAATCATAGTCCAAAAAAGAATTTTTGATCAAATTAATAGCGATTTGATTCTCGCTTTCCCCTGAAGCTAAAAACCTTGAACCCGAAGAGAGAAACATTAATGTAGCTGGGCCAGCAGCTCAAGGGCTTGTTACAAAGTAAAAGTGGCCACGCTGCAATAATGTTAACGTTCGAAGCCATGCCTTAACCTCTTTAAACAGCAGGATATGTAAATAAGGAGATGTTTACAAGGTATTTTAATGTATTCCCATCCCTTTTAATGTATTCCCCTGCAAGGTTTTACATTTGAAAAACTCACAAACCTACCACTTACCATCCAGGCTGTGTGTTTTGGCTACATCTGCCACTGTCGATGTTTACAAATTAATTTAGAATTTCTGAAATAAATAAATGTTTTTCATCATCAACAGCAGAGTAAAAGTAAGACATTAGTTTTCATGATAGTTAGGGCCCTATTTCAACGATCTATTGTGCCTGGTCTGAAAATGGTGCGAGTGCCTTTTAGGGCATATCAAATTCCACTCATAGGTATGTTTTTTGTTTTTTTTGTCATCTCCCATTTTCTTTAAAAGCCAGGAACATTGCTATCTAAATGTCAGATTTCTGCAAATTGGAGAAGTGAGCAGTTTTCTGCAGTGAAATGTTGTTTTTGAAAGGCTAAACGCTATTAAATATAGATAGAAGAAGAATATTTAGTTGGAGAAATTTTTTTTCAGAATTTTGGAATTGATCACATCAATCACTGCTTTGGAGTAATTGGAAACTATCCACTTACCTTCCAGGCTGCATGTTTTGGCTACATCCACCACAGTCAATGTTTACTAATGAATATACATTTCATGAAAATTTACTATTGTCATGAAAGCCAGGAATACACTCTGAATAAGTAGATTGTTAGGGCCCTGTGTCAACGATCTATTGTGTCTGGTCAAAAGTGAATGGTGCAAGTGCATTTAGGGCATATCTAATTTTTATTTGGCACGGATTAAAGCAAGTATCATCTAAAATTTTCTTTAAAAGCCAGGAACATTGCTATCTAAATGGCAGATTCCTGCAAATTGGAGCAGCGAGCAGTTTTATACAGTGAAATGTTGTTTTTGAAAGGCTAAATGCCAAGAAATATGGATTGAAGCAAATTAATTTGTTCAGTAAAAACATTGTGAATTTTGGAATTGATAATCTTTTCTCCAACATTTGGAGTCAGATGAGTCAGAAACAATCCTATGCAGCCACCTCTGGAATCTAATTCCACAAATACTATAATACTACTAATAATAGCATAGACTAATCTTTATCTGCATCTGTGCAGAAATACCAAGTAAAAAGTGGAACAGCAATTTGAATGTCAATGAATGTCAACAAATGAAGCTGTGAAGCTTCCAAATATTCGGTACAGCCCTAGAATTGTCTCATATGAATGAGTTTAATATTCTGTTTCTGATTATGAGGGCACTCTGATTACTATTGGTTGCTGTCCATTGCCGGGGGGTGCTGTATCCGGAGGCTGCATTACTTAGATCAGCCTCAACGGCCGCCGTTTAGGGGGAGAGGGCCAGTTTATTATTATTTATTTGAGCTTGTTTATTGTAGGTGGAATATTAGTTGGCAATATTTGCCAATTAGCAGTAACAAAGGCATCTGGCAACAAGTGCTATGATATTATCAAAAAAACACAAGACACCAAACACAATTCCAAAGAGGCCAAATCAAAAGTGCCCAAAATGCAAATGCCCAAGTAAAAAAAAAAAAAAACACAATTATCCAGAGGAGAAGTCTCAGAAATCAAAACAGCGTATGTCAAACACGGACAAACAGCACTAGCAAAGTGGTCACAAGTTGAAACTTATCAACAGGTAAATCAAATGTACAATATGTAGAAAGTTTTATTTTTTTATAAAAGTGTTACCTTCTTTAGATATCTATTTATGTTATCTACAAACATTCATACCCACCCTGTAGATTAATTAATTAATGACTTTTCAGAATGCTTTTTATTTTATTTATTTATTTATTATTTTGATTTACATTTATGTGGGACTTCTTGACAGTTCTGATTTACAATATATTGATTAAGCAGACAGGGGATTAGTGTTTAGCTCAATGACGCATACTGTACTTATTCATGGCCACTTTAACTGCAATGGAAGTCTGAGACGCTGCAGCTTTCAGGCAGTTTCACTGAACATTAACTCCCAAGTCATTCAATGCTTGTGCATGTGAACTCCTTTCACTACACATTAGGATGACTGAAAACACTTCAAGCAGAACTTTGCTAATGAGCACAATTCATCTTTTTGCCACCGAGGCCATTGAAGAATTTTTCATATTATTGTCTGTGTCTAAATCTCTTCAAGCAGCTGATTTAGGGTCCATATCTTCTTTTTTTTAAATACACTATTAGAAAACAAATGATTAAAGCGTTGTCTTCATGCAGAAATTCCCATTAGCTGTATCCATTTTTGCATACAGTTAATCATTTTTTTCAAGACTCATAAGTCACTTTTAATTTAATCATTAAACCAAATTTACATTTTGTTTGTCTTTCTGTGAAAATGGGATTATCACAGCCCCACTCAACATAATTCATAAATTATAATGAATTAGGAAACATGAAATATGCAATACATACGAATTGGTGTTAGTTGCCAGTCATTATATGTAATTGAACTACACTCATCAAACACAAACATCGTCAATGCTCCATATTGCCGTACCACAGATTTGCACTACAGGAATCCGCATCCTGGAATGCAGCATCCAGTAAAGTCTATATATCCGGTTATATGGTTCACATACTCACACTGGCCCATACAGACCACAGGGGTACACAGAACAATCTAACACAAACTGTATCAATGGGATTCATAATCCCTGACACGCAAGGTAAAATATTCCTGAAAAAAACGTTACTACTTTAATAAACAAAAGAAGATGGGTTATATTTGGTCAAGGAAGAAATGAGCAAACCTAGTAAGACTAAAGAAGCCTTTGGTGGATTAAATTAATATAAAAATGTAATCTCACAATAGCATTTTTATTTCCAACTTACATATGCATTATTGGGGTCCACATTTTTTTCAGAATTAGCTATATTGGCCAGGTATGACTACACATAACAGGAATTTGACTTGGAAATATAGCTAAGAACACGAAGCTGACTAAACACAGAGGCTGCCATCCGCGTGTAATCATCATTTTATTTCCGCTACTAGCGTGAGCATTCTTTGACAATGTTTAAATGAAAATGGAAAAGACATTTGACATTTCATTTTGGCCCTGTTTTATAGTTGACAATATTACATAGAGATATATAGAACTAGCATTGCATCCAACTGCAATTACGTTTCAATGCCGTCACACTGTTTGCCCGACTAAATAAAAATGCAAAGTGCATTTTCATTTTGATATCAGTCGCGCTCGGAAGGCGGGACCAAGTACGCTGTTTTATTCATCTACCGGAATTACCATTGTTTATTTCCTGGGGGGAAATTGCATTGATTACATTGTTTACCCAATTAATGCAAAGGTATCACATTTTCATTTAAATGTATTCCGCCAAATGCTTCAATAGTAACAGCAGCATGTAGCAGGAGGCCAAAAATTAGAAATTGGCAGCATGGATGATATTTCAAAACACAGCTGGAGATTGAATAGATCTTACTTGTAAATATAGTGTTAAGCGGTCAAGATAAGAATCAGGACCTCCAAGTCTGAGTTCAGGGTTCTCTGCCTGGATTGTGGCGGAAATGAGCTTGAACCAATTTGGGTTTCATTTGTCAACATCCGACTTCACAGGGGGGTTTGAAAAATGTGTGCACCAGCTAGCAGCTATTCCGGACTCCTGCAGGTTCAACGATTGCTGCTAATAGGAACAGTATAAAGTCAAGGCTGTGTTTTTACAGTGCTCCTCTTGTCTGTTTCCTAGAGGAACACAATCTATAATGCAGATTGTAAAAACCCAAGAGGCTTCAAGCCTTACAAATAAAAGTTTTTTAAATGCAAATGAGCACAAATAATTACACCTTCCGGAGACTTTCCTGCAAGGAACCTTGTACAAATGTTCGCAACTTACAGACACACTGTTAAAACACGCTGCCCTCTTGTTTCTAAACTAGCTTATACACTTAAGTGAAAAACTAGGATACAATAACATTTGGTGTTTTCTTATTTAATCTTTATTTTGTCAGGCGGTTTCATTAGGTTTAAGATCTCTTTTACAAGAGAGACCCGAGAACAAGAGACATTCACAAGAACACAATCAGCAAAGCAGAAACAACACAACTACATGAAACAAGGAACTAAAAACATTCACAATAAAAGAAAAACATCGGCTAATAAAGCTTTACAATCTTCCGGTGGATTGCAAGACCCTAGTTTGAGGACAGTTTGCAGTTCAATCCATTTGAAAGGTGCAGTGCAGCTGAAACTAGTTCTGCCAACATGAGGGATATCTAATGTTTATTTGTTAACGTTGTCAGAGAGCCAGTCCAGGTTAAGATCCCCCATTATTAATAACTCAGATAATGCATACATCGACCTGAGATTTGCAATGTTCTCCAAAGCATCAGAATGTGCTGAAGGACGTAACATACCAACAAAGGTCTGTTGCATATCACCACAAAGTCAGAAGTCGAACACAATTAATTCATATTTGTTATACTCTAGCATGAGGTGACCTTGTGATCCTTCACATATATATCAGAACTCGATCACATCTGTCTGTCTATGGTGATATCACCTCATATCAAAACATGAATGCAGTCAATTTTTGGGCGCCGCTTCTGATATTGAAATGTAACAGACCGAGCCCATAGTGGTTTAAAGTCCTGAGATGTGTCAAGTGTAACACGTTCATCAAAGGGCGGATGTGTGGGCCAAATAGACACAGAACGATAACTTACATTTTTGAAAGAGACACACTTGGTCCAATTCTATGCCTAGCTGGCATAGAATGGCCAGGTTTATAAATAAAGGGAATGACGTGCACAACTGACCTAGGACTGTATAGGCCAAACACACTTGGAAAATAGAAAGCACTTGGCCCCTGTGAACATCACTTACACTGCCCACGCATGTGGGCCTGTGCTGAGTGTTGTTGTCCATAGCCAGAGACTGTATATAAGAAGTGGACGTTGTCACTCTGACTTCACATACTGGTTTGTGGACTGCCGTTTAGGCATGGCATCTCCCCATCTTGGTTTTAGGTTGTTTCCATTGTGTTTTTTTGCAATCAGAAGTCATTCACCTTGTAGCCCCGCCCTAAAGCATATCCTGCTTTATGGTCTATTTGACTCTAAATGGATCATAATTTACTAAATGAACATCATGCTGTATTGAAGAAGACTTGAAACTAGAGATTGAGACCATAAACTCATGTTTACAATGTTTACTGAGGGAATAAATCAAGAGAGAAGTAGAGTCATTTTCTCATAGACTTCTATACAACCAGAGGAGTCGCACCCTGATGGACAGTAGAGAGAATACAGCTTTAAGACATGAAGCATTGGCTACTCTTTTCAGACCTGGAGGTTTCCGCCTGTCCATAGCACAGACACGGGAATTATAGAGGCTGGAATGAATCACATTTGCAGTAAGCATCCACTAGCCTGCTCAATTTGGATGGAGACCATTGAACGGTTTCCTCATGTCAAGTTTCTGCCAAACAGGAATAAGTGGGTTCATTAGGAAGATAACCAGTTCTATGGAGTGCTTTGCATAAACACGAGAAAAGAAACAAGTGGTGTAGGACCTGTGTTGATGGAGTTACACCAGGATTGGGTTACTGGGGGGGATGGAGAGTGAAAAAACATGATAACATTCATGAGCTGCTGACACAAGGTTTAGTTTCCGCGTGTGGATTCATTATAGAGAGGTTATCACATTAAATTGAACATGAGCAACAGTATCAGTTTTCAGAGGACAATAAACTCTGGTTTAATTGGATTGAAGATATGTGTGAATGTTGTGACTCACTGAAATCAGAATTAGAAAATATGAAATAGCTTCTATGCTGCTGGGAAAAAGGGGAAACATGTTAAAAAAATTACGATGTAAAAAGAGATCCTACTGGGATTATTATTTAGAGCATGGAGTCTACACACACGTCTTCATAGAACTGATGAGACGGCAAACTATTTCTACAAAGACTCCCATTCCAACTTAATAAACTGCGTTGCCTTTTTAAACAGTTCTCCCCGAGAACTTTCCCATGTGAGTCTGAATATTAGAGATACGAAATGAGAAGAGAAAAACAAGATCTGCAGAGCCTTGGAATCTTTTAATCTACCAGACTGACTTCCTTGCTGATGAGCAGCCTGAAGTTTCAGTTCATGGGTCAGGGACAGGCCATTTCGAAACAATATGTGTTAATGCATGTGTTATTGAAAACATATACATATGTTCAATACTTTAGAAATGACACCAAACACATGCACTTATGGAATAAATTCAGCAAATGGGAACGACTGCTCGATAACCACATGCATTTTTAAAAAATATTCCTACAAACCCTTGTGAAAAACTACCGAAACCAATTTCATAGATGATGCAATGGGGGGCCTCATGGTTAACACTGATGCTAATTGCACCCTTATGTTATATTCCTGCTGAAATGTCCTTGAGCGAAGCACTGACAAACGTGCTCCGAGGTACAACTGAGGAAATAAATACTGACGTAGCATTGGGGAGATGTATGAGAGTGATGGAGAGTGCTTCTTCCTTCCTGTGTTTTATTAGTGATTTGCCACGGCTGGTGTACGTCACATGGATATTGCTGTTGTTAACCAACCCCCAGTGAAATTAAGCCCCCACTTGGTGATTTAACAGCAGCGCACAGATCCGGTGCTTCCTTTTAGATTTAATTTACAGCCACTGGGGACTGCTGAAGAACTTGTGAGCACTGGATTGAAGTCAATCAAACAAAAGCCTGAGCGTGTGTGACTCAGACACGTACCCAATTGCAAAATAAGAGTGTCAGAGTGTCTAAAGACAGAAGGGAGATTGGGGTATGAATAGCAGAGAATGAAGAGGTAAATTGCTTTACAGTTATTTTACTGACTTGACTTCAGATTACTGGCAGCAGAATCATTATGGGGCATCTGTCCTGATGATAAGTGGTGTTGGCTGTGAAAACTGACACGTTTTGCAATTTCAGGCAACAATGAGCTGAAATAGATCTCAATCGCAGACAAAGCAAACATCTCTCACAATTGGGGGTGAGTATTTTAAAGGTACTATAACGAGTACTGCTTATCGGTCTGGTACTTTAACTTTAAATATCAAAAACACTCCACTCAAGTATCACTCTATTAATATAATCAAAACTTTCCTGAAATAAATCCAGTCCATTACCTCAGACAGTGCAGTAATGGTAAATGGACCTGTACTTCTATAGCGCTTTACTAGACTTCTGACCACTCAAAGAGCTTCAACACTACATGACATCATTCACCCATTCACACACTGATGGGAGGGCAAGCCACCTGCCCTCAGGAGTAGCTAACATTCACACTTGGGGTTAAGTGTCTTGCCCAAGGACACATTGACATGGGCTAGCAGTGCCAGGGATTGAACCGCTGATTCTCTGATTGAAGGACAACTCTGCTCACCACTAAGCCACAGTCGTCCAGTAGTGTGATGGGAGGATGAACTGTGTGCATGCAGAGGGTTGTAATTTTACTGAAGTCCTATTTAATGTGATGCTGACAAATGACCTGAACTTGCGATGGAAAAGTGTGCAGCTGAATGTATTGCATGGTAACAATTAAATTAAAAGGGCATTCGTTGAACCAAAACACCCTCAGGTGGTATCTAATCGGTATCATTACATACACACAAAACGAAATCGGTATCAGGAGACAAAATATCTGAACCATCCCTATTTAAGAAGTAAGAGCGTATGTTTGAAGGCTTTTGTTGGTAATTGAGTTCAGCTATCCGTGACAGAAAAAAGTAGCTCAGGTTGAATCCTTCATGTGTCACTCTCCGATAGCTGGAGAGTTTGATCAGTGAAGGAATGCTTCACAACTGATAAAAGCCATCTGTAACAGCTAACCAGCCCCCCTTACCCGTAGCATCACACAATGTGGCCAGCGGCACAGGGCTTAATCACCACCCTTCACCCTCATCTTGAAGGGTAAGAGGGGCTGACATGCAGCTGAAGAGGCTGTGTGGTATCATAGATAAGGCTCCCTTTGTTCTACTCCGCAGTGAAGAAGCCCCCGTCTAAATCCATCGCAGTCGACAGTTCAGTGTTTGCCATGGCTCCCCGAATTCACACAGAGTGTATGGACAAGCGAGTGCTCCACCACTAATCATGCAACTATAATATTATACCATAAGTTAAGTTTTGATACGAATACAATGCCAACGCTATCACAGAAAGACAAACATTACACGAGTTGCTGAAACAATGGCCTCTTGTACAAAAAGATGACTATGGTTGCAAAAAAAACTAAAAGTACGCAAATAGAACTCTCCAAGTCGTCAACACTGACAGCCCTGTCCCTTCAGGCCCCCCCCTCCCCCAAAAATGAATTATCATTATGAGCGTTAACAGCAAACATGGCTATTGTTAGTTCTCACAGCTGTCAAGATAGCAGCTTGTGGAAGATGAGCAATGCGTGAGCGGCAGAATAAGTGCAGGCGGGCAGGCAGGTAGCAATCCAATCATTAAATGGTAAATGGACTTGTAGTTGTATGGTTCTTTTCTAGTCTTCCGACCACTTAAAGCACTTTAACACTTAATATTCATTCACCCATTCATATGTCATATATCTTGACCAAAGACACACCGACATGGTCTAGAGGAGACTGGGATCAAACCACCGATCCTCCGATTGAAGGATAACCCGCTCTATCACTGAGCACAGTCGCCACATTACATTCAGGCCAAATTAAATGATTGGACAGGCTTATTACAGTCCTGCGACAGCCACAGATACCAGATTTTTAAGAACATTGATTGCTGTCAGGATGTAACGAGAATTTCAACCAGAAGAACGAGAAGATTATTAACACTACATTTAAGAAATAAAGAAAAGAAAAGAGTCTTTTCCTCCCAAGTTTTTAAGTTGATGAGAATATGACTGGAATTATTTCAACCACAGATGGTTGTCCTGAGGTAAAGTTAAAGAAGAAGCAAATCGATAAAACATTGTTAATACTTAACTACATGGTAAATAATATGTTATTATATTAAAAACATAGTTATTAAGTTAGTTATTGAGGGAAAGTGATAAATATTGGAGGGAACTGAAGATACTGAACTGATGTCTGTTTCCACAATTTCTATAAAGGTTTCAAATGCATGACAACTTAAAGCAATAGTTATAACCTACACATATTTGCCTTTCATTTTCATTCTTCTTGTCAAACATACCTATCCATCCTGCGGAAATGTCCTATCAAGTTGTTTATCACTTATTGTACAGTATCATCCCACTTTCTCCTCCTCCTCCTGTCCTCCTGTCCTCCTCCTCTACCTCCCCCCAGCATCAGGTAACCAGACTTAATATGCTTCAGGAAGCATATTGTTGCTATGCCGTTGTTTCTGTGTCCTTCCTCTGTGTCCTCATCTGTCAGTAATCACTCCCCCAAACTCTCCCTCCTCTGCCTCTGTCTCTACCTGCCTTTGGTCTCCCTCAGGTAACAAGTTCTCCTTCTGCCATGCCTGCCTGCTGGTCGCTGGGGTCTGGTGCTACGCCATAGTTTTTGCTGCGGGTCCCCTGTCGGGCTGGGGAGAGTACGGCGCCGAGCCGTACGGTACAGCGTGCTGCATCAACTGGGATGCCCCGAGCCAGGACCCCGTAGCCATGAGCTACATTGTCTGCCTCTTCTTCTTCTGCTACATTGTGCCCTGCACCGTCATCTTCTTGTCCTACACGTTCATCCTGCTGACCGTCCGGGGCTCCCGCCAGGCTGTGCAGCAGCACATGTCACCGCAGAACAAGATCACCAATGCACACACGCTTATCGTTAAGGTAAAGGTTCACTTTCCAACGTGCTATAGCAACGCCAACACATCCTCATGAAAACGATTTGCGTGATATCTTAGGAAATAGTTACTCCTCATTTTTCATGTTTGTCCTACAAAAGTCCAGCAACACCTGTCAATTTACACTTGTTGCATGCATCTAGTTTGTTTTAAATAAAGTTTCTTCTTTAGAGGAAACAACTCAGTCACGTTGAGGAAAAGATGGTGAAATACTTAGTTAGGTTTAAGAAAAGATGGTGAAATACCTATCCAGCTCCACTCCCGCCTGCCTTGTGTGTGCTTTTGCAGTTTTTATACTTCCTCGTTCATGATTACGTGGATAACATACAAAATCATTTTGTGGGATATCTATGAATTACGGTGCATTATGTTTCGTAGGTATAGCTACGAATGCTAGAGGAGACCAGCCTGATCAACACATTCTCACGCCAATGGGTCGAATAATGCAGATTGGTCAGTGTTCCTAAGCATTGACCAAGCTGCATTATTTGACGCCTTTGGAGTGACAACAAGTTGACTGTATGGACCAAAAGTAACTTGTGTTTACGTGACAATTTCGTATGTTGTGTCCTCTTTTCAGCTCTCTGTGGCAGTTTGCATCGGTTTCCTGACAGCGTGGAGTCCATATGCGATTGTATCCATGTGGGCGGCGTTTGGTGACCCAACAACTGTACCCCCCATGGCGTTTGCTCTGGCAGCTATCTTTGCCAAGTCCTCCACTCTGTATAACCCGATTGTCTATCTGGTCTTCAAGCCCAACTTCCGCAAGTTCCTGTGTCGGGATGTGGCCCTGTGCAGGAGGACAATCTGTGGATGTCTGTGTCCGCACAGCTCAGCACGGAAGGGAACCTGCGGGCAACTCCATCACAAAGAAGAGTGCAACGCCACAAGGTTGTCAAACGGGCTACCGGAGAACCATGGGGCCTGCAGACACTGTCCCTGCCCTGAAAGGGTTAGTGGAACCACAGAGAACTTTACAGAGCACAGCCCCCAGCAGACTGCCAGGATACTTAAAGGATCAATAAATAGTGAGGTGGCTGTCAGTCAGCTCTCCAATGAGTTGCAGAGTGACTTCCTGTAGAGAAGCAAACCCAGCCAGACAGGGTGAAAAGGCTGAAAAAAAAAGAGACGAGTGATGGAGAAAAAGATGGCAAAAATGAAGGTTGAAAGACGATTAATTGCAAAAAAAATAATGAAAAACATAAAGATAAATATTGATTAACCCTCTAAATCCCATCATCTGAAACGCTCCTCGTTTCTCAGTGCAATATAAAAAAGTCCTGCAGCTCAATGGAAACAGCACAATCGAGGCTAGAAGCAAAGATAACTATATAACACAGTTATAATGCCATAAACCATAAATAAGAAAATAACACAAGTTGAATTTCTTTGATAATATATATAAAAAGCTGGAATGTATATATCCAACATTTCTCCAAGTGTCCACAAGCTTTTCCAATGTGGGGAAAAAAATTGAGGTTTTATGTGCTGTATATATTGAGCTATTTACATTTTTAAAACCTCTTCTCTTTGCGTTCAGCAGCCTGCAGTTCAGTCAAAGTTTCACAGATTTTGTGTCACGTGACTGTTGGTCTCAGATGAATCAATCATGGCTTCCCTAGTTGCGTTGAGGAGCACATAATTTAATGTTTTTAACAGAATTTGGTTAAAGCAAAAGGTTTATTCAGGACTATGTAGAATAGAATGTTTTTGATGAAATATCAAAATGTTAAGCTTGTTTTGGCTACTTTATTTGCATATGATATGTTCAAAGACCTTCTTCTGGCTCGGATAAACGGTGTAGTTTTGTTGATTGTTTCAGGATACAACATGCCTTTCACTCCCGCCGGCAGGTTTTGGAGTTCAAAGGGTTAAAGAAAAAAAAATATGTTATAACTTTTCAGGTCAAACTTCTCTCATGCCTCAAATATGTGATACTGCCAAAAAAAAGAGACCACAAAGTTAGAAGCCAATAAAGAAGGAAAAGCGAGCCGAACAGCCAACATGGAACAACAGATCTGTTATCGAATTGGATAACTGTCTCCTTGTTGTTGAGGCCCAACTTTACGTAAAACTGCTAATCCTTTAATTTAACCAGGGTGATGTACTGAATCCGCTGAAAAGAGCTGTTGTCAATGTCAATTATGTCTAACCAGCTGTGTTAAGGGTAAAGGGCATGACTGGTAGGAGGCAGGTTAACTGAATCTATAACACTCAATGAGCTCTATTCTCCCTCAATACACTCTAGGCTAAAATATTCACGATAGCGACGCTTCAAATCCAGACAAAAACACACAACGAATCAGGTTAAATATAAATTAAATGTCATGTTACTTTCCGTCGAAACAGAAATATTATGTTTATTTAGAACAACATGGTTGTAGTTATGTGGCTGTCTTTGGCCATGCTTTAAAATTAAGTGTCTTATAGTCTTATACTCTAGACATGGTGGACAAGAGGAGAAAAGGTGTTCATGAATTGGCATCTTTTATTTCCAGGAGGAAGATCAGGCGCAAATCAAGTTTAAAAATTAGCACCAGAGCAACGGAAAGTCAAAGGTTAATTCTGTTTATTTACAATTTGGTACTTATTTTTAGAGCTTTCGTTGTGATTTATAATAGTTATGATAAAAATGTGCTCAACAAAGACATTTCTGGGATCTGGAAACATTGTTACAGTCTACTTCAACAAAGTGAAACAGGAATATATTTATTTTTTAAAACCTTTATTTAACCAGGCAAGTCAATAAAAACAAATTCTTACTGGCAAAAGGCAAAACCTCTTGACTGGCACAACAAGAGGACAAGAAACAGACTGGTTGTAAACAAGCCAACTATTTAGCCAGATTCTCTAAACCACTTTATGGTAAAAACTGAAAGTGCACCTTCAATACAGATCCTCGACTTCAGAGGACAGAAATTATGTTGAGATTAAATTTTCCATTTATTTTGTCTTTCAAATAATTTTAGCTTTGTTTATAACCGTCATAAGGCCACACTTGCATCCTTTACGAAACTACTCTTTAGCAATGTTGTCGCATTCCCAGATTCCATCAATTTACGTATGTCATCATGTTATTAGTACCAACAGGAAGGATGTCCAAAACTATGAAAATAAGACCCAAAACTGTGTGTGTGCATAATGTGCCTCTGTGAGTGTGTGTTAATGGCAAGAAGTACGAGTGTGCAGCTCCTGAGCGAAGCTAACTGCGTATCAGCACATTATTTCAGTTGTCTGACACGCAAAGAGCAACAAAAACAGGACTGAAATGGGCAAACTGAACGAGTTCCAAAAGCCATTAAAACTAAAATAGGATGAATTAACTTTAAGTCTATGCATGGATATGGGCCACTTGCCTTTGGTGCTCTTCTTGGTAAAGAAAGGGCCTGTTGTTCAATAGACGGATTTGTAACATGAGAGACATAAGGCTTTGCTTCAGCGCCTGCCAACATTATTCCAACAAAAAATGCCCAGCGAGCATGGTTGAGCTTAACCGCAGTGTTTGTCCAACGAGCAGTTTTGTACTTTTTCCCCCTGCAGCATATATCACCAAATGGAAGTACAAAAATACCTGCCGTGGACAAGATTAATTAGATCTGCTAGAGCGCATGTTGTGGTTGACTAGCGTGACTTTCATGCCGCGTCATGATTCATTTCTTTTCAATGGTGTGGGGGAAAATTGCAGTTATGTGCCATTTTCACAGGGTACCTGAGTATCAAAGCGAATCTCTCACTGTTGCTTCCTCATGAAATAATTTGCTTGAAGTAATGCATAACAACCACGTCAGCGTTTTCTGCTGCTGGCTGCACTCCTCAAATTGATAACAAACCACCATCGCCACCTGAACTAATAGACCACTTGGGCTTTTCACACAACAGTTAGCCTTGGGGTAAGACCCTTGTTAGTTCAGTTTACAGCTCGCCGCTTACGTTTTTTTACACCAAATGCCAATGTTTTAAAATGTTGACTTTCTGCAGTATGTGGTAATTATGGTACTGTATGACTAAGGCTGGGAAAAAATAGTGGTTGTGTCAAATAAACTACGGTTGAGGTATGGTGAGAGTTAAGTAACGTAACCACTAGGTATAGGTAAATAAGTCTAAATAACAGGCACACTTCCTCCTGCAATGGCACTGCATATAAATCATGAGGTGCTGATTCGCCCAAAATTATATTTGCTTAGTATTTATTCATCTCACCACTACATAGAGCGACACGCCACCCATATGTATTCCATTGGTTTTAGTTTTTTATCTCGTTGTGAACACCCTGAATGTGGGATAATCCCTGAAAAACTTTAACGCAGGCTCACTTAACCACAATCTGGACCAAAGCTAATCATGACTTTTCATGGTTGAAAACAATTAGGATTCTTAGAGATAATCAAGGTTTGAACTAGAAAGGTGCAGATCTCCGTCAGGTGTATCTGCAACGACCACTGCTGTATTGATTGAATGAATACAACCCACAATAGGCTAACCCTCACCAGTCTAGACACCAATGGGCTGTAGTAGGGCTGGGCGGTATGGCCAAAAATTCATATCACGGTATTTTGTAAGATTCTTGCGGTTTCACGGTACATCACGGTATTTTTTTTTCGAGTAAACACATTCATTCATTGACACCGAAAAGGACCGCCGGCCAACTGAACAGCTGTTCATCGCTCGCGTGGCTGTCTTCTGTTCTGTCTCTTCCTGTTTTGTTTTTTTATAATTTATATATATACATATATATTTATTTATTTATATATAATAATTTGTTTTTATAATTGCTAGTGTTGCCACCAGAGGCAATAACAGCGGCTCGACCAACTTTGCAATAAATCGTTTTCTGATCTACGTCGGATTTGTCAAAACCAAAAAACCTCCAACCAGCAGACACAGCTCCTCTTCCGCACAAGCTGTATTGGTGCATCTCTGGTGTCTCGTTGTTCCTCCTGCATCGCTCTGTTCCGTTTCTTAATGTAGCGACGGAGTTTCTTCTTGTTGTGATAGTGGGCGAGCTGTACCCAGCATGCAGTTCAGCGGTGTAATTTTATAAATGTACAATTATTAGTGTTACAAATTGTTTATGTGTCACAAACTGTTGTGTCGTGGTGTTTTCCTGTTAAAGAGCGTTAGTTGTGGGTTATTAATTGTTGTTATAAAGTTATAACTATGACTCATCTCAATACCCGTAAGACAAGTAGCTCCGCCCGCTGCGCCCTCAACGGTGAACGATATATTTTGCTGCCTGCCGAAGAGCGACAACAGTTGTTACGGCTATGCACCGGTATGACGGTATATGAAAAATTCATACCGTATGGAAATTTGAAACCGGTGTACCGGTTCAACCGTATACCGGCACAGCCCTAGGCTGTAGGGTGTCGTAAAAAACACGTCATTCAAACTCAAGGACAAGCGGCGATGCATGCAGGAAATAAAAGTACAAGACATTTCATAAATTCTTGCAATGAACTAAATTAAACTCACTAAGCTCAGTAATAGTCACAGTACTGGTAGTTCTGTTAGCTATTAGCGAAACACACAGTCCAAAAAAATAGAAATGTGCTCACTGTTTTCGCCCCACTGTATCTCTGGGCGCAGAATAGAGGCTGGGGGTCGGCGATGCACTCAGCTGTGTTATCACTATCAGCCCCTACCGTCTGGGGGTTGGTTAAGAGTAGTGAGTGAGAATTCAGGAGGCAGTCAGCAGCTTTATAAAACAGGTGGTATAAGGTGTTTAGAGAACATGTGAGTCACAGCAACCACAACAGGTCCTTGAGCATGCAGCCATAACTGGCCACCCAAAAATATGATGCAGTATGCTGCAGCAGAATGCAAGATTATCTGTGGACAGACACTGAGGTGCACGCTCACTCACTCACGGATGCACGTGCACACACACACGTGACCAATTGCTTGATCATCCTTACAGAGATAGTAAAAACAATGGAGCATTCATTGTTAATTAATTGTCCAATCAAATCAAGTGGACCAAGAGCCCTGAGCGTTTTTGATAACATTAACCCGGAGATGAGATGTTTAAGTGTGGATTCTTAACCTGAGCCTAACTGAGACGTGACGTTATGGAAGCCCCAGGCTTTGTGTAGACACGTAGCATGGCAACCCCTCGGCTGAAACAAAAGAAACACCATTTAAAGAGGGAAAATCCGGCCTTTTCATTGACGTTTATCATCAACGACTCTTTTCAAGATGTTGTACTGGTTTTATCTTTGTATCTAATAACTATTGTGCACAACTGCATGGATGTATTGCATTACTGGTTGTTGTTGTTCTCTGACATCCAGGGTGATAAGTAGCCTACTAACTGTGCATGGTACAATTCTTTTCCCAGGGAAAAAACTCTGTGATTGTACTTACTACTCTGATCTGTGAAATACATTGCTGGTTTTATGTTGGCTACACAAGATTTAGGAGAAAAGGGTGGACGAGCGGAAAAGGATCAGTGAAATGCAAGTGTCATGCTGGAACCAAAGGTTACCGTCACCTTTAACACTCACTGTCAAAGCCTAAATATTTTGTTCACTGGTATTTTGTCATACCAATATGCAGGGTACCATTAAAAGAGCATACATATCAAAGACTTGGCTTCCAGTCATGTGCTGGACGCGCTTTGTTTTTTCAGCCCAATCTCCTGGGCAAAGATGGACGTACAAAACCAGGAAAACATAACTGTGAAAATCTGATTCTGATGTCTCTTTTTTTCTATTCTGTTCTACTCAAGGAACAAACACTACAAGTACCTGGGTGTACATTCTGAGTCATGAGCCATTCCTGCCCAGGTCATCTCCACTGGCTTTTCTTATTTCAAACAATGTGCTTATATGTCAGATGTCAGGGATTTCATGTAGACATTGGTTTGCATGTATATAGATAATATGTGTATGTAAAGATGCCAAATTTGATTCATATATTATCATGAATATCAGCCTCAAAGTGTAAATAGGGGATGGAGGAGGCCCTTGCAGTTTCTTAAATTGGGGGCCCATCCATGCATCCATTCATCCATCCAGCAGCTATAGCTGCTTCTCATTTATTGGGTCGCGGTGAGCTGGGTGGTGAGTTTTATCTCCGTGTGTTATTTCAGCTTCTGACTGGTGGCTTTGAAAGTGTTTCCATAAATATTTCCTATTACAGGGTTTTAGTGCAAAACAGGTTTCAGGTTTGTTGCTTCGCTCACTGCAGCTGAAGTCCCTTTTCCTTCAGCTCCTTTAATGGGGAAGCAAGACTTTGCGGAAATCGTATCCTAATAGCAAGATATTACACAGCCATAATATAATAATGGCCATTACAGCTGACCGTTATCAGTGAGGCTCCATTTCCAACTATGGCGTTGTTGGGGACGCTCTAATCCAAGTGGGAAATGTAATCTATAATGGTGTTATTGTATATATGCAGCTTCTATGAAGGTGACTGTTTCTACCTCCCAATTAATAATGGAATGTATTTGTGACTCTTGTTGTCTGTATTTGAATTGGAGATGTGCCACATTTAATATTGAGAAATCCAAGCATCAGAAGTGTTTGATGCTTGATGATTACAGCTGCTTCATTGCAGAGAAATTACAGTTGCTGGTGAATCAGAATTGTGTGTGAAACAGCTTGAGCTGGACGTAATGATCATTTGATCTTGCACCGAGAAATCCTTGTTGTCACCAGTGCAGTTTGTCGGCACTTTTGTTCAACCTGCTTATCTGAACTCTCTTTACTTTCTGAATCTTACCTGTCAAGAAGCAGCATGACAAAAGACTTCATTAATCCCATTTGAGACATGGTACTGCATCAGGAGAAATATTTCATATTCGGTATTTAAAGTGGTTGATAATGCACTTATTGAAATCTCCATGCCTACACTGGGTCTGAATTATGTGATAAATCGTATACGTGCTCTCTATATGTCTGTGATAATCCTCTGTAAATACAGTTAAATGCAATCGGGAGGATGCAACCAGTATCTGGATTGTCTGACTGCAGCCACAGAGCAAAACCACTGCAAGAATCCCTATTCTACTTTTGGCTGAAAAGAAAACAGTGTCCTCAGGAGATTTGCAATTTCAGACTGCGCTGTATTACGCTGGCACATGTAAAAGGTTTTGCAGCCCCCCCAGTTTCTAAGACACAAACAAGGCCGAATGTGTGAAAGTGTTGTACATATATGTATGTTGATATATATACACACACATATATATACATATCAACATATATATATATGTATTTATATATATATATATATATATATATATCAACATATATATATGTATATATGTATTTATATATATATATATATGTATATATATATATATATATATATATATATAAAACAAATTGATCGATCCATATAGATTTAGAAATATTATTATAACAATATAATTATTATTGTTGTCTGTGAAGTTTCAGATGCATTGTGAATAATGTTTACATCTTTTGGTAATTTGTTTTGTTTAAAAAATATTATATTATATTCATTATATGAAAAGTGTTATAATATCCAAGGGCATATCATTTGTTCTGGGGTATAATGGAATGATAAATAAATATAATTCAGGATGCCATGAATGAGAATATCACTACTTTTGTCTTCCCTCTCTTTGATTGGTTTTGTAGTTACAGTAGAGCACGCCAAAACCGTATATTCAGCTCGTTCAGCAATCTTGAAAAGCCACAGGTGACGCAGTTAGCAAAAGGTTTGCAGTTCTGGCAGTCCCGGCGTGTTATCTCCGTCACGCCATTGTAGCCATTTTCAAGAAGGCACACATCAGCTACAGGGTAGCCTACGACGTCGCCACCATAACTACATCATAACAGCTTAAAAGGTGCAATAAACAGAGTTCAGATAATTAATAAAGTAGCAAACAACCATTTGATATGTAAAGATACGGTGGAGAAATGTCTCCCTGAGCAGAGAATGAAGTCACTCTCCCTCTCTGTCTGGTCTTATCAGAACTTCTCCTTGCTTTGTTGCGATAAATGCACCGGGGCTACCATGCAAGATGCCACCTGCCCAGCAGAACTAACTAACATTCACACCTATTCATACACTGATGGTGGGGGCTACCATACAAGATGCTACCTGCCCATCAGAACTAACTAACATTCACACCCATTCATACATCGCATGCACAGCCTCCGGGAGCAATTTGGGGTTAAGTGTCTTTCAAAAGGACACATCAACATGGCCTAGCAGAGCCGTGAATCAAACCGCCGACCCTCTGATTTAAAGAAAACCCGCTGTTCAAAGTTGCCCCGGGAGCATTTCGATCAGCATTTCAATTCCTACTGGACTGGGAGCATTTCTATTGCCTCTCAATATGACTTTGGCTGACCCTGCTAGATAAAGGCGCTAACAGTGCAAACAACAGCTAAAGTGCAGACAGAGTGAATAGTGTTTACCTGAGGGGGACCTGAGGGGGACCCGAAGGGTCGGTGCTACGTGACAACTCCATTGGTCGGTACGCCGCTATGCCGCTATCTGCTGTAACCGCCATTTAAAAGCAGTGCATAGCGGCGGCCATGAGCGAACCAGTGGGGCACGCTAACATGCATTATAAAAGCTAACGTGGCGAGTCCGGCTATGTCAACAAAGCAAGGAGAAGCTCTGATAACAACACACAGAGAGAGAGGGACTTTACTATTTGTTTAGAGAGAGATTACTCAACTATATCTTTACATTGATAATACTTGATTGATTATATATTAATGCTCTGAATCCTGTATATTGCAACTTTAACGCGCAGCCTGACACGGCAATCCATCCAAAAGTTGTCAAGATCTTACGCTAAAAAACTAAAATGTCAACCTCATGATGGCGCAAGATCAAAAGTCAGGGGATCTCATAAGTTCTGTAGGCAAATTAATATATGGACATAATTTCATTGCAATTCAAATCCATAAATCAGCCAAGGGGAAAAATATCCAGTGTGCATTCAAAAGGCCACACAACAACGTTTGCTGAGCTGAAACCACTATTCAACACAAAGATGCCTCAAATGGAAAATGCAGGTTCAAGCTAAAGCTTATTGTATTAGGATACACATGAACAACCTGCAAACCTAATTTTAATGTCTACAACTCTAAACTCTAAGAAAAGTCCACCATCAAATGAACTTCCTCACGTGCTTTCAACGTAACCTACAAAATCCATAGTCCTCATTATGTGCAAAAATGCATTCAAAACCTAATCTAAAGCTAATATGAGGCTTCAGCAGTCTGAGCTATAGCCAAAGCAAGAGGATATCTTCCAAAATTATGTTTTTTTAGAATAAAATTCCCTCTATGTTTCCCCAGACGGTGTCTTTTTATCCCACTGTAGTGGAGGGATAGAAAAAACAGAGAGGGATTTTAGGACTAAACCGACTTTAACTTTGCAAGACACCCTCGTTATTTGTCTGATTTAGACTTCTGAAGCCAAATTAGATTCAGATAAACTTCGGAATGTGTTTTCTTTTAGTTTTTTTTCACAGAATGAGGCCTGTGGATTTTGTCCTCATCACTTTCGTTGAAAACTTATTTGGAAACACACACACACACACACACACACACACACACACACACACACACACATGAAAACACTCACACTGTTTCTTGCTGGCATCTTCTGGTTCTAATTGGTTTATGTCACAGTATCCTGCGTCTCCAAAACAACACTATTGATTGAGATTCATGAGTATCATTCGTTGCAGGAGAAAACCAACCAGTCAAGCTTCACTCAACACAGCTGCTTTGACCACCTAACGTCAATGCACGTGTCTGCATACTGAGTGGAAACATGTGGCAAGTTGCAAAATATAAAAGAAAAAGTGACACGATTCCCTTCATTTTTTTTTATCATGCGACTGAATCAATAATCTCCTTTGCGAAGCTAAACCACATTACATAATAGACTTTAGCGCAAAATGACATTGAACAATATAGTCAGTTTTAATCATAATCCTTAATCGCCAATTCCGCGACATCTCTAACCTTGAACCAACCAACTTCATTAATCAAACTCGCATTAATGAAAAAGTATCCACTGCGGTTTGTGTTTTCCCACTCGCTTTCCCCCCTCGCACACCTGGGCTGTTACATGAACCCCTGCATGGTTCAGGTGAAGTGGAGAGCACTCACAGCGTATGCAAACAGATGGACACAATCTAGCTGCCTCACCTTCGCAAGATGTCCCCGCTGAACGCCATCTGCCAATATATATATATACGCTCGGCCAGGTCTGCAGTAGAGCGGGATTTCAGATGGGGGGGAGTGCTGCAGCAGCTCAGCTTACATTTTCTGTCAGTTATGAATTAATATGATTGACTGTACTGGGGTTTAATACTGATTCGAAAATGTGTTAAAATTGTTACACAAGGGGTCTCATTTATCAACTGTGTAAGAAAAAAAAGGGACATTTCAAAGCATAGAATGAGATGTATTAGTTTGTTAACAGCAAGAAATCACTGTAATTTAACAATTAATTGTTCTCATCTGTTTTAGCAACAAGGAACCGCTACGACTCTGTTATTTTGTAACTTTCTGTCGATACAAATGCAAAAGGTTGACGAGGTTTTACATGGTAACATACAGCGTGGAGGGCTGCCAGAGCTGGAGGAAAATGACAGCACTAGTTAAATCAGTTCTCCCACACAGGGAGGAAAAAAAGGCTGCTTAAAAAAAGATGGTTACTGATATAAAAGTCATGGTGACTGGTCAGAATGTGTTGATATCATGACAGAAGTAATATTTCTTCATCCGTAACATCAAGACAGACTCATTAGTTACACATAGTCCACTTTTCCAGGTCACTGAATTATTATTGTGTAACAAGCTAATTATTACAAATTATATAATCAGTACAATACACATGTTACATAGTTTGGTGAAAAGATGTGTTTTAATTCATGTTGATAAGTCAGATTCCAGACTAACGACTTAAAAATAGTTTAGTGATTGTTTGTGAAGAATACAAATAATGGTGATAACTTAATATTCTGCATCATCGTACAGATAACTTAGCATCAGAGACTTTTTACTTGCCTATATGAAGGGAAGTAAAGAGACCAAACTGGAAATGGAACAAACAAGAAAAACATATGGGTGAGTTTACATTTTTTTGGGTCGAAATAACATTCCGTTAATCGATGGTAGTCACGGTTTAACAAAACCAGCGTTGACTGTTGGTAAGAAACTGGAAGCAAACATTGGTCTCACGTGTGAAAGACGTTTTGTGAACCCAATCCATCCGACACAGCCTCCCCCCTGCGCGGACTTTTCTCTGCAATGCATTGTAAGTCATTAATTCAGAGTCGGTATTCACGACTTCCGATCTAAAAGTGTCTCAGTTTATCTGCTCGAGAAAAAACAAACGCCCGGATGTTAAGTCTCTGAGCTTCAACAACATTGATGGGGCTTTTATTTTATTACAACCTAACAGGCTCCATCGAAAATCACAGCGGCATTAGCGAAGAGAACATTTTTATGAACTTAAATTCTGACAATCTAATTTAAGACTTTTTAAGGATCCATGGTAACCCTGTTAAAAGAAACGGGAGGAGGAGGCTTGTGGCCCCGACCTGGACTTCTATCAAGCACAAATCAACTGAATGGAAATGGAAATGGCAGCCACAACAGGTCTCACAACACAAACACTACTGAGGTAAAAAGTTATGCTTACGGTTTACTGCGTGCGCCGACATGTTGCCAACTGTGACGTCAGGTTTGTTTATGATGCCGAATTCAGGCTAGATAAATGTCGCCCAAGTTTCCGACTTGGAATTCCAATTTGAATGACGGTTCCATTGCACTTTTCCATGTCGGAGGTAGTTTTTTTTCGGATTTCTGAGTACCACGCATTGCTGCACTTGTGATAATAACCACAAGGGATGCACCAATCTGTTTTTTCAATCCTGATAGCGATACCTGGGCTTTGGGTATCATCCAGTACCGATCCGATGCCAGTGTTGAATTAATAAGCTCTATGATTCACTGTGTGGAAGACGACTCAACTTCAGGTTTGGCTTATACATGGCTTTCTTAACTTTGTAAAACGAAATAAAACTAGTAAATATATAGACATAAATGTACTGAATTGGTATTTATTAAAATAATGGTTTCTGATAACAGATTCTGCTATTTGAGTCAGTATCAGACCACTATCCCGTATCAGTATCGGTGCATCTCTAATAACAACGTCACACTCCTCTGCAGTCATAATTTACGAGGCCGCTTTATATCCATAGGCTATAAAGCCTTGGTTGAAACGTCTGTCTTGGTGTAACAGTATCTGGCAGTATACACGACGAAATAGTATTAGGAATAACTTGAAATGTCAGTTAACGTGTAGAATTGGTTCAGTGGATGAGTAAGCTGATGATGTAATAGGAGCAGAGCATTAATACCAGCACAGTAAAAGCTGGAAAGGGACATTAATCCTATTCAGTGTCTGAATTGTTAATATATTTGATTGAGAGAGCGAAAACATACTCCGATAAGGCAGATAATTACTGATGAATTTGCTGTGTTAACACAGCTGTGCACATTCTACTATTTGATAAATAACAATTTAATTGTGTACACGGGCAGTTCAAACCCTCATGAAATGTATTCAAGTGACCAGTTACAAAGGATGTTTTGCATTTCCATTAATAAAATAGTCAAGTTGAGTCATTGAGGTTTCGGTAGCATGGATGTTCACGTTTAACTGTTATTCACAATGTTATTGTTATTATCCTTTGTTTTTTTTACTTGGACTAATATTTAATCTATCTATTTATTATATCTCCTCCGCTCTGATTTTTCTTGGACCTAATTCCACTTCTCTGAAGGGAAAATTGCGTCTGTCGGGACCAAAGCCAGGCCTTTCTTTGTCCGCCGCTAACTCCCTGAAAACAAACAGTTAATTTAGAATGACAATCTGCATACGGCATTGAACCAAATTTCACTACATTGCCAATATAAATAGTTTTATCTTTGAACATTAAGATCTCATCTCTCATCCATAAATCTGCCACTCAGAGGAGTGAATTAGATTAGACGTAATTCAAAGATACAACCGCATCATGGTGCGAGTCGTGCAGGGGAGCCGGGGGACATAAGCTCCCCTGATGATTTGTGAAATTTTGTGGGGGGGTCTGTAAAATGTTATGTTATATATCGCTATGCATTTCTATTTCTGTATCATCTTCATCACAGATCATGTGTAAAAATAGGCTGTTATTGATGTATGATTCATGCATGGGGGTGATTCATCACTAATTCATTTTAATAAAGATAGTGCCATGCATGCTAGCCTGGGTGCAATATTAAAAAATATTTTAAAAAAAGAGACTTTCATAGTGAAATGCCGAATCGACATTATTCATTTCTCCGTTTGGCAGTCAGCGGCATACATATATGTCAAAGAGAAGGGGTGCACTCATTCAAAATGCACGAGCTCATCATCATGTGTGCTTCATCTTGGATCGTGGATTTTTCTTGCGCCTGAGACACATTATGTCTTGAAATGTTTTCCCACAGGACGTTGAGTGTACCAGACTTTTAAAATGAATCCGTACCTTTAACTATGATAAACAAGGTCAAGGCTTAATGATGATTAGGATACATCAACCAGTTATTGCAGTCTAAACATTGTACAATGGCCGGCAGTAATTGATAGTGTGGTTTCTGGTAAATGGGTTGAAATAAAACCACCAGCAGGAATGTGACTTCTGGTGGTAAGAGATAAGTGAACCAATCTAGAGCTACAGCTGTGATAACAACCACTGGGTTTCAGGCTGTGAAGTAAACTTGTATAGTGAACTGTGTCAACGGCTGAATTATGGTCTCAGAGAGCACTGCTGTCCCCTTTTTCAAATCCTGAAAGAAGATCATTACTGATTTTAAGATTAGGATTATTAATTATGGGCCTTGTAAGAACTACAGTTACTTACATGTCAAGTTCAGAGCAGGTTAAACCTTATAACTGAAGAATAAAGCTACAGAGTTGCTCATAGATGAATTTGGAGAACACACAAGGTACTTTTAACAATTTGCTCGAGGCCATAGCAAAAACTGTAGCAATTAAAACAACCAAGCTGCCATTCCTAATGACCATGACTTTGTGGTATCATGTGATTTAAATGATTCAAAGGACTTTTTATGATCTCAAAACAAAAACAAAATTGTTCTTCAGGCTGGAAAAGTGTAGATAATTACATTAGAAAGGCGTTGTAAATTAATTTAATATGTATTTGATGAATTTGTGAATGAGCTTGGGCAGAACAGAGGGTTATCTGAGTTTGAGGAACAAAAGCCACATTATTCTAGATGGTTATTGTCTAATACCTTTGCTGTTCTTGGGCACAGTGGTGCTTTGAGCTAAATGCTAACTAATGTTTACCATGTTCAACATCTTAACATCATAACATTTCCTAATTAGCACTAAACATTATCTGGTCATAAACCAAAGGAACAAATTAAAATGTTGCCCCGCTGGTGGTGCTACAGCAAATGTCAGATATGAGATAACGTCCATCACAAATGTCATGACTGTCAATCAAATAGGACCAAAGTGGTCGACCAACCGACCAAAATTGCCAAATCTTGGAACCACGTTGCTAGCCGAGTTTCACACTGTTATAATCTCTATCAGGAGGATCATGCAATCTGTGAGTGGGCGTGCACCTCCGTGTCTGTCCAAAGCTAATCTCACATTCTGCTAGTGATACCAGAGCTGAGTGCAACGCCGAACACCAGCTGCTACTGTGCTGCCAGAGACACAGCGGGGCAAACACTTAGCTCACTTTTAGAGTTTTGGACGGTGTGTTTGGCGAAGAGCTAACAGAACTCAGTACACTCACTGCTGAGTACATCACTGCAACTGCGACGGCTTGGTAGGTTTCATTTAGTTTTTTTGCAAGATTGTATAAAACGTCTTGGAGCCAATTGCCTGCATACATCGCCGCTTGTTTTTGAGTTTGAATGATGTGTGTTATACAGTCCATTGGTGTCTAAACTGGGGGTTAGCCAGTTGTGTGATGTATTCATGCAGACACATCTGGTGAGATCTGGATTTTACTGAGTGCAACTTTCTAGTATACCAGTGGTTTTGGTTGTATTAGAAATATTACATTTTAGCAAGTTTTTCAGAATGTTTTTCGAAAGATAATACAATCAACAACAAAAAAAGTATTCCATTTGCAGTGAAAATGGCTCAGGGTGTTTTGAGCCCGATATTTCTTGCCTCTTGATGTCATATCAATGCTGTTGCAGCTACTGGCTTACTCTTATGGGAAGAAAAGTCAATTTGCACAACTAATTAAATTCCTGTGTACAGCTCGGATTCATGACTCCACATTAGGGGGATCTTTTTTTTCAGATGTACTGGTTAAAATGAAACTGCTCTTTTTTCATATTCAGCTGTAAGAAACTTCCTAACCCTGTACTTTTAATGTAATCCTGATGTAGTATTCATATGAGTATTATTGAATGATTGGGCATATTATCCTCACATGTATATTTTCAACAACCCAGTTTACTATAAAGATTTCTCACACTAAACTTGAGGAACATCATTTTTTATTGAAAATGTAAAATAAAAGAAGACATCGGTGTGTTGTGCTGGAATTATCTTTTTGTGCAGATTATTGACACCCAGCACCTGCAAAGAAATTATCCAATGCACCTGTGCCCCCTGATAATTGCCTACCATATTTCCATACACACAATACTGATGCCGGGGAAATTGCACCAGGAATAATTTCACAACAATCACCCTGTGTTACTCTTGCAATTCAAAGGCGTAAGAAGTATTTGTAATGGAATGGTATGATACTAGCACATCGGTGTCGGATTTTTAGTGATGTAAACATGGCCATGTGTGTCGGTCCATCACTCTGATCTGTGAGTCCTACAGTTAAATCTGTCTGGATGACACTTGGTATAGATTTGTGCTCCTGCAAATTATATCCTGTTGATCCTCCTCCTGATGTTTCACTTGGAGCCATCAGGTAAAAAATTGTCTGACAATTCATGACAAGTGGCCTTAAGAAATAGTGACTAAACTCATTCCTCAATGTCAAATGGCTGAGCTTGAGTACACCTGCATTTGAGTTGGTCAAAGTTGAGCAAAGTCTGACAATGTAGAGCTGAGTTTGTCGATCTCAGTGTGAGAAGTCCTAAAAAGGCCACCGTACAGATTTCCATTCAGTAAAACAACATGAGTGCCTTCCCGAGGGCAGAGTGTAGCACACAGCCCTCTCATATATATTTGCATAGAGGCAGTCCGTCGCGCTGCATGGCTGCCGATGCAGAGGACTCTGACAAAACAAAAAATACATGCACGCACACACTCCTGGTATTATTTTGTAACATGAACTCTGTACAGTACCTCTAACCGTTTACCTTGCGATTGCCGTGAAAAATGATAATATAGTTTCCACCGAGTTGTAAAATCCTGTCTGTCAGTATTGCAAACTGTTGAACAATGTTTTACGTCTGATAACCCTTTAAACACCGCTCACATGTTGCATCCAAAAAACGTGCTGAATTTGCAAGCCATGCCGCTTTCATCCAAGGTGCTTGGGAGTTGTCGCTGCTATCGCACCTGCCATTACTAAGCAACCAAAACATGCACGCTTGGATGATGATGATGATGATGATGAAGTTGCGGTAATTCAGCAGTAAGCCTCACCAACTAAACAAAGTAAAAAATAAGATAAATGGATTTCCAGCACCGTCATCTTCAGTGTGGCAGATCTTTCAACCAGATGTTGTGACGTCGTTGGATGGAGTAAGCAAGTAAAATATTCCAAGGGATGGATCGTAAAGCTCTATGTAGCTCTTCTCTAAAATGAATAACATTTTCATATATTTACTGTAGACTCATATTTACTATCTACAGACTAAATATATATTTTTTGCCAGCTCTGATTGGTTGTTCCTTTGTCACATGACATGCGCTGTAATTTTCTAAAAGTTGAACTATTTTCATTTCGGCACATTGCCCTGAAAAGTAGGCACTTGGGAACGCTGCGGTGTCGCTCTCGCTTTTGAGCGCAACTTCTGCACGTCTAAATTGACAAAAATGGATTTGAGGGTGCAAAGAAAATCAGCATGTTAACGGCCCCTAAAATGTTACTCCAGCTGGACATCCAGGATCAGATATCATGTCTCAATGGTTTCTTAAACAACATGCCCCAAACAACACCCTTGTTTTAGCCTACAGTAGTTATTTGTCTCACAAGTTGGATGCAAGGAAAGCAGTGTTTTCTTATCCAATACAGTTCTCCTGTGTGTCGGCCTAATGAAAATGTAGACCTTTAGGCTGCATGTGTCAGCCAAAGTAGCACTAATCTCCACAAACAGAAACGTCATTCACATGTAGAATCTGGAGGCAACAGGACACAATCTTGGCATCATAAGCGTTCTGGTTTCCTGTTTGTAGTCCGAGTAGTATTGACTTTTCAGGTAAGGGCAGGCCTTGGTTGAATTCAGGTAAACAGAGTAAAAGAGGTGAAACGCATCGACAAAAATGCCACAAATCGGCTATTGTCTGACGATGAATTCACTTCTAGTTGGTTTAAAATCAGCTCGTAAACTGGCTACTTGTGAAACCACACGGTTGTAGACGTCGTCTCTCAACTCACACCCACAGAAAAGGAAGTTGACCCGGATGACTGCTGGCTACACCGAAACCCCAGAAATATGCCTCCTTGCCGATGGGCTCCGAGATTGAGGTGAAACCCTCTCATACAGAAAGTAGTCCTTTGCTTGATTTTCAAAAGTAAGTGAGAAAGCGTGTGACTTTGCTATTGAATAATCATGTTACATTTTGCTGACATGCACACCCAGCTGACATTCCTTCAGGGTGGATTTAATAATCTGAAAAGTACAAATTTAACTTGATTAAACGTTTAAGCCTCAAGAACATCTTAAAATAGAGACCAACATACACTAATAGAGTGTGTGTGTGTGCGTGTGTGTGTGTGTGTGTGTGTGTGTGTGTGTGTGTGTGTCTGAGAAGGGTCTTAAGAGGTAAAAGACAGTTTCATAAATATTTAGAAAACATTAATAGGGGTTCATGACAGAATGAACAGTCTGTGGTTTAGTCAGTAAATGTTCAGACTCTGAGATTTTTTATCTTATTTGGTTGATAAAACATGCACAATTTTCCTTTATTCAACTTTTTTCACATGTTCATGTGTATTCCTTTTATCTAAAATGTATCGCAATAGCATACCATAAAGTACCTCCTACAGTTAAGCAAAGTCTGCTCAACATCTTTCTTGCATCAACATCCTTTTCTCTGAGTCTGATCAAATCCTGTTCAATCCTCTGCAGCTCTCCACATAGAGACTGTTTCTGTCAGTATTCACCCAAACCTGTTGGATCTTTTTCCACAATAACACTCAGTGTTTTGTTAAGATTTGATTACCTAACGTTATAAACCCCGTCCCATATTTACTTTGGCTTGATTAAAATGCATTTATTTAGTTTGGTTATTTTTAATAAAGCTTTAGATTATATCAAATTATTGAAGATCAAATTCTTCCCAATTTACAGGGTATGTTTTTTGTATTAACAGTGTACCGGTACAGTACGTACCGATACATACATGTACTGTAGGTAAAAGGAAACAAGAAGTGAAGTTAAGAAATAACAATGGGAATTTTGTCAGCAGTAATCTAAAGCTTTACTAACTTTTTTCGATTGTGTCGCTTTTGATTTACACTGTGGTACAACAATATCTACAGACCTGTTGTCTCATTTCTATTCTAGGGTACTTTCTTTGTGCTTATGGCTCACCGCGTGCAGCTGGTTCCCCTTGGACAGCCTGAGTCCGCCACAGCTCAGTATTTCTTGGTATCTTGCCTACTTTGGCAGCAGTGTTACCCAAAATGTCATCTTACATTATTATTATTACTAATCCAGAATTAGCCTGGATTAGCTTTATCCTGAGCATGTAGGATAGACAGACTAATAGAGGCAATAAAAACATTCATAAAATGACCATGTTTTTACAAAAGAAAACATGCCTAACTCAAAATTGTCCAGGCCCGGGTAATAAAGGGGCAAAAAGGGTGATTACAGGAGGATTCAATTAGGGGCGGGGCAGACAATCACAAAGGCAGGAAGTGAAGTGAACAGAGGACACAAGAGGCAGGGAAATTTAAACTAAAACAGGAAACAAACAAAACAAAACCCAAGACCGTGACGAAAATGATCTTCGTCTCTTGCCCAATGGTCTATTTGAGAATCCAAACAGTGAGGCCTAGATCTTTGACTCCTTGGAACTGATACATATCTTGATGCATTATTGAAGTTATTAAACTTAATTGCAACTGCTCCAAAAATACGTTGCAACATGAGAAATAGGAAGAAGAAATAAGAAGAAAACCAAGTGTGGCCCAGGAATCAGCTCGGATCCATTCTGTGAGGTGTGTGTTATTGGAGCAAACACTGGAACATATTCTGATTTTTTACTTTTTTGATTTATTGTCCACTGGCAATTTTTGTCACTTGGGTAATCTCACACATTCTGCCCAACTCCGCTGGGTTTGTACAGATGGCTGAAGCGGGGAATTTACATCATGTGTGCATTTTGAACAAAATATTCATTCATAGCAAATATATCATTCCAGTATGTGACCAGAAGAAGGAATCGTTGTTTGTAGTCAATATTCATAAAAATGGAGGGATGCACAATATAGTTGTATGGTAATAAAAAAAAGTCTCTCAAGTCATTTCTTTTCATTTTAAAATAAAGGATATGACTATTCCTGAAGCAGCATAAAGCAAATGGAACAGAAACATTTCAGTTCGTTCATGACAGTGAGTTATAGGTGAAAAATAAATATTTTAGCTGGCTGCTCAAACAGCAGCAGATATGCTGTGTACGTTACAGATGTCATGCGGTGTTGGTGCCAGAACATGGCCATGATGTCATTGGTGGACAATCTTTTTTACAATGAGAATGACACAGATTTTATGCATCACAATCACTCACAATGGGTTGTCATGTCAGGGGAGCTCAGCCTGTGAAAACTGTTAAGACATTAATATATTCAAGGCTTATTAGACGGATTATAATACTCAGACAGGATTGATAAAACTCTGGAAAGGTAAAGGAAACAACTGTCCTGTGTTGACAGACTGGCTGTTAACAAATTAATGGATGGGCTGCAGTTATTTTCATGCAGGGGCTAATGTCATTCAGAGCGGGGCCCTTTATCAAGTTGCATTGTGGGAAGTGTAGGATGCTATTTCTTTTAAAGCTTTGCACATAGTGAAGGGACTAAAAATGAGGATATTGAGGCTTCTGCTGCGTCGATTATTTTTCTATTTTGACCATTTTTTTACAAAATCTGTCACTTCTCAAGCAAAAACCTAAAAAGTACATGTTTTGAAGGGATCATAATGTCATCCAGATTACATTCATCAACATAATGAGGAAAGGCTGAATACCGATAATGAACTTATCTCAAACAATGGCTGAAGGCAAACCAGAACTGTGATCACTTTTAACATGTTGTATTCTGTTTTTGTTTTTTTTCTACTTGCGTTTTGTATATTTGTATCTGTATATTGTCACTTATGTTTCTGTTTTGTTACCTGCCTATGGACTTCAGAGGTAAATTTGCATTCTTGTCAACTACTGAGTTTACAGCTTGTGTTTTCATACTGATTCATTAGCATGTTCTGTTGTTATCACATAAACAAATAAATAAAATGTTGAGTGAGAACTAGTTTGTTTTTCTACAATATCCACTCACAGTGACTGCAGTATTTTTTAACTTGTTATGGTTACATGTAGGCATTCAGCACTCGGTTAAAGCTGTGTCAACCTAAACACATAGAACAATTTTCATCAGTTTGTGACATTTGTCACAACCAGGCTCTGAGGCCATGACAAATATGCAAAGGACACAGCGGATACCAGTAAATTAAAGGTGTTTATTATGCTCAAGTAAAGAAAATACTATAAATGTGGAGTGTGTCTATCAGTAACATCAGTTATGTAAATGTGAATGCGTGAGCATGATGAAGTGTGGGGTGTTGTCAGCGGAAACCAAGGAAGCCCAAACCAAGTCATGCGCCAGAGAGAGAGAGAGAGCAATCCTGGAGTAGGGCTTTTATTCCCCCGACTCCAGGACCAGGTGCTCGGCATCCTGTGATTGGCCACACCCACGTTCCTGTGGCACATTCAGGGACACAGGGACAAGTAACGGCATTACAGGCAGGGGCCATCACACATTTCATTTCCAGGTGAGCCAGATAAAATTAATGCATGAGGTGATGCATGGGCTATTTTTCAACCTCTTGAAATGTCATTTCAGTTGATTTCCTTGTGGGCTTATTTATTCCAAAATAATCTTGAGGTTTACGTGAAAAGATGAACATAGTAGGCCTGCAGAAACTGATCATAGAACACCTCAGGTACTTCTTCCATGACTTTCCATATTATTGATGAAAGTAAATTGACAGCAGCAGACGTTCTTGATAAAAATGGGAGCAGAGGGAAAAATAGAAATTGGACTTTACTGCCATTTGACATTTACTGAAGGTAACATTAGTGTCTCCACACGTCAGAGAAAAAAAAGAAAGAAAAGAAAATCAGGTGACGTGAGTACTGTATGATATAAGTGTTTGCACTTCATTACAGGTGCATATTAAAAGGAGGTCTGAAGAAGAATGATATCATCAAATCCTAATCAGCATAAACACCGTCTTAGAAAAAGTGTATTGCGTAATAGTCTTCAAAATGCAAAACAATTCAACCTAGTAAGTATTGAAATGATACAATACTATACATACTATGTTATATCATACTGTATCATATTACATGACACAACACAATATTATACTATATCCTATCATGTCATATTTTGGAGGACCTGGATTGACGTCCCCTGTATCCAGATTTTTTTTGGTACACAGAGCAAATCAGTTATTTTTCTCTCTCCTACACGTCAAATAATTTTTGCTTCAAAGATGGTTTTCGATCATTTTAAGGTAATTGTTGCTGATTCATAATTCATCATTCAAGTTTGGTTTTAGTTATAGCAACATGAATTACATTTCAAGAGAAACATCCCCTCTCCAGGAAAACAAGCCTCCAACAAATGATGCTTTCATACAAGTTAATCACAATCAGTGGGAGAATTTTATTGTACTGTATTAATGCATCCGCTTTAAATAATTATGTGTGTGTGTGTGCGCGTGCGTGTGCGTGTGTGTGTGTGCGGAGGCCATTGCTGACCCTGCATCTTTGCTCACATCCGCATGTTACAGCACTTCCACGTCCCCTTCTGTTACTGTGACGGCACCATATGTCTCCCTCTCTGTCCCTCTCTTTTACTCCCCCCATCTGATTTCACCCCCATATTCCCAACACCTATGTTGCCTCGTAAATGATCTTTTTACTGAGAACGTTTTCATGCATCTTGGTCTCCCGGTTATGAGTCACATCTTGTTTTGATCATATTTGGGATATGACGTTTATGGCGCACAGGACATATAGTGAACTAGTTATTTGTCATGTTTCTGTCTCCATAATGTGAACATTAACATTATCCAGGTTTGTGATTACGGTCTTTGACTTTTTGACACATTGATGATTTCTGAAGGAACAGCGGTGCTTCTTCATTCGGTTTCTCAAAACCAGTATCTCCAGGGTTCTGAAACTAGGATGTGACATTTTTACGTGCAAACAGATAAACAAGATATTCCAAAAAAAGAACAACCTCAGAGGGGCGCGAAAGATCACAGGGGGCATTTTGGGATTTGTCCTCTCTGGGGTTGTCAGAATTAGATTTGCACAAGTATAACTAACATCATAATAACACACTTTACTGGATTATTTATAGAAAAGTCTGTATATAAAACTATTTAAAAATATATATTTTTTATTTACTGTTTAAACCTGTTATTTGTGCAGAGCGTCAGATAAATATCAGTAGTAGTAATACACTATGTGTAGAATTAGATGGCTGTGTAGAATTGTTTCAAGGATGTGTAATCCAAACATTTCCAATAACTCCAGAGTTTCTTAAAGTCCAAAAGTAAAATTTGTCAAGACGCCATCACTTTGTTTATCTTGACTAAACTGACGAGTTATATTCATAAAAGAAAATTGACAAACTCATATTAATCTCTTTTTTCAAACTGAGGATGTTGTTGTTTAAGAATTTATTTTTTTGGGAGGGTGTCCCAGCTTTTCTTGGACACAAATATGGAGGCTTCAAGAAAATACGGTTGGCAACCAATTGGCTTCGATACTCTTCACTGAAATGACACAAAATGAGAACTATCTTGTGGACATTTTACAACACTTTAATGGCGGTATTGTATCCATGCTAGTCATCATATGTAAAGACATTTGAAATGAACCAGCAAAGGGATCCAGATGGAAAGCAGCCCCATTGTTCAAGTCTTTATGTTCTCATCGCCCCATTCCTCATCACGTCCTTCATGTACCCTCATGCCTGTGTCCTGAGGTAAAGGACAGTACATCAAACACCTCTCCCAACACTAAATTAGTTACAGTGATGTCACGCAAAAACACAGTAGTTCTAGGAGAGAAAAGGAGAGAAACAGATGTTTTCTTACAGTCTGGAGGAACCATCCTCTCATTATTATGCGATAGTGAACTGATAAGGCTTCCAGCTGTCACAGGGCCTGCAGTTTATCCCCCTACAGGGGATTTCTGCAATACCTTCAGCCTCGAGGCAGAACAATTCCTGGTCCTAATCTCTCTAATCACTCATCAAGAAACAGATTGTGATGTCGTTGCCTTACTTTTTCGAAGGACACGTCCATCCTCACGTTCATCTTGGCTCCTCAGCCACTCAGGAGACGTCAAACAATGGGTGGATTACAAGAAGGACGAGGAAGGGCATCGATGAGAGGGACCTGTGTAGCAAGACACATTCGGTAAAGGATTCCAACGGCATAGTTAACATGTTTTCACATTTGTTGATGGTTCACGATCGGTTCATCTTTTGTGTCATTAGCTTTGTTCACGCAGGAAAAGAGCAGCTGTATTGTCGATAGTTCTTTTTTCCTCAATCTGCGTTCTCATTTCTGCATTTAGCCAATGAAGCCAAACTCCACTGAGGAGCAACGTTTTTACAAGTTAAATAAATTGTTTCTCTGGCTGTTTATGTGATTTTACACATTACGTGCCGCCACCACATGATGAGGTCTAGTCAAGATCACGTATTACTGTGACATCACGTCAGATTGATTGATTTGTTTGGTGGTAGCGCACAAGAAAGCGTAACAATGCGGAAATAAACAGGTGAAGATGATGATGAAGGAGGCTGCAAGCCAGCACACATTGCATTATATAAAATATTAAAATAAATTAGATTTGCAATTGTTTTTTAAAGGAAAGAAACGCATTCAACATGATGTAATGTGTTGTCGTGTGACGTGTAATTGGCTTTTTTCCACAGATGTCACTTTAACATGTCACAGAAGGAAAAGCAAAGGTGTTTAAATAATGAAATTTAGGGATTTCTGAACTCCATAGCGCTGCTTCAGTTTAAAAATAACAAATTAATAATGAATTAATTATAATAATAAAATGCTGATGAGGCCTTTTACCAAAAGGTAGGTTGCTTTGAAATAATATTAACAATAATGATGATGATCTCTCTCTATACTATATGTGAACTGTATACTCTGTATTGAGAAAGGCCTTGTGCTACCTCCTCCCTCTTCATCACCTGGAGGATATTTGTCCAGAATAAGACCTGCACCTCATAAAACCAGATTCACCTGCAGTGAGAATTTAGAGCGTGATTGGCAGTCTGAACTGATGGGCCAGTAATGATGATGGCTGAGTCTCTTCAACGTACCAGTGATTGAACGCATGTGTGTTCCACCGAGGCGGCTCACCGGCCGACACCAGGCGTCACTGCCCACTTTAATCAATGGAAGCTGCTCCAGTGAGACTTCTCCACTTCATCCTGTCACTCTACTAAATCCTGGGCAGATAAAATGGAGATAACAAGACCAGCTGAGATGGGGAAAAAGAGATCACAATAAAATTATATTGTAATAAATAAATCTAAATATTGAGACTTACGGCAGCTGTTAGGACTTTTTTCAGAGTCAATTATAATGAATTCGACTCAAAACAGACAGCATACTTTAAACATAATTTTTTTATACAGTAACTAATAACATACACACAATTGAGTCCAGCCATGCCTTCAACAACCACATCTGCATTGATTGAATGAAAACAACCCACAATATGCTGACCTCCCGTCTGAACACCATTGGGCTGTAGGGCGTCGAAAAACACACCGGGGTCCGAAGATGCACTCGGCCGTTTTATCACGAGCAGCCCCAGAATGCGAGATTAGCCGTGGACTGACACAGAGGTGCACACGCACTCACAGACGAACGCAGGCACACCTGCGACTGTTCACATAATCTTCCTCACGGAGTTAATGATAACAACAATACAAGCCGTATCAAAGTTACGTATTGATAAGGACAAATCGTTGTGCAGTGTCCAGGGTCAGGCCAGTGTGGGTCGTATTGCTATAGTTGACTGATTGTGAGTTTGGACTGTTTGTCAGATGTCAGATTTAAAGATGATGTTAATCTTCTGTAATTATTGCAAATGCAACAGTATACAGCTTATGTATCTGGGTCAGGCGGCAACCTCTGGTTCTGAAACGTGAAGGCAATGCTGAAGTGTCTTAAACCTGCATTCTCTCTAATGTCTAATGTGTGATATCTTACAAAAAGTTACTTCTTTTTTTTCGGGCATTTTCCTCCGCTTTCCTCGAAAGCCTGCAACACGTGTCAATTTCCGCTTAATATATTCATATGGTCTTTTGTGAAAATAAACAACTTAGATAGGCAGAAGGCAACCTCCGGTTCTACTGAGTGAAGCAGAGCGCTGAAGGGTCTTATCCTCTCTAATGTCTATGAGAAAATGACTCTACTTCTCTCTTGATTTATTCCCTCAGTAAACATTAGAAACATGAGTTTATGGTCTCAATCTCTAGTTTCAAGTATTCTTCAATACAGCATGATGTTCATTTAGTAAATTATGGTCCATTTAGAGTCAAATAGACCATAAAGCAGGGTATGCTTTAGGGCGGGTCTACAATGTGATTGACAGGTCTCTACCGCAGTGTTTTCTGGTCTGGGAGTTGTTTTAGAGATTTACCCCTTTCATGGTGTGTTTTCACTTCATGGAAGTTAATTTTAACATTTGGTTACCTAAAAGCGTTGACCCTCTCGTGTCACTTCTGGTTGCAAAAAACAAGATGGTGACTGCCAAAATTACAAAAAAAAAGGCAGAGGCTTCAAAACCGTAGTCCAGAAACCAATGGGTGACGTCACTGTGTCTATGTCCACTTCTTCTAAACAGTCTCTGATCTGGGTGTATGCGTGTGATGGCAGTTTCATGTTCGCACAGGACTGCAAACAGAGAAAGTTGTTGAATAAAAGGCAAAGCTGGTAAAACAGACAGTAAAGAGTAGAAAACAAACCAAGCAGGATGTGAAACCATCTGTTATCTCACATTTCAGGAAATGTCATCAAGACAGCTGCAACTACTACAACACACATTTAACAACACGACTGTTTGCCTAGTCCCGTCTGCATTGATAAAACGGTTCTATCCAAACATAGATGAGATGTAAAAGATGAATCTGCCATCTGAGGAAGTTTGTAATATTTTGTTATTTAAAAATGTTTTGCGTGATTAATGTTTCACAAAAGCATGAAGTTTTAAGATATAGCTTACAGATGGTTGAAAAATAATAATATAAAGATAATAATATATATGTTTATAGGACTTTTCACAGGACCAACACAAATGTGAAAAACATATTATAAATAACGGCCACCTTACGTAACGTTATTTAAAAAAGAAACGCAAGCTCATCATCTACTTTTGGTTTCACACAGGATAAAAACAGCGGTCTGCTGGGTGAAAGTCCTGTGTATGTATTTCAATAGTGGCCGCTCCAAATACTACGCCAAGAGCCCCTTTCATTCCCAGAGCGTCTGTCAGCATCTGATGCAAACGCATTAGTCACCCTGAAGCGTCTTGTTTAAAGAAAACAAAAGCTAGAAAGACCAAAAAGAAAATACACATGGTGGGTGGATGGGTCAAACAAACGGAGGACTTTCAACCAGGAGTGTTTGTGTCTTAAAGTGTGTTGAGTCACTTTGAAGTTATGTTAGTGATGTTTGTGACACGTTTTCTGCACTCATGTCTACGTTTTACTTAGTTTACGTACCAATTTTAAGCCCAATCCTATGTTTTTCCACAACCTAACTAAGTGGTTTTGTTGCCTAAACCCTAAACACGTTTACTGCGACTGCAGCGGAGCGTCACGCGCTGGGCGGCCCAGTGCGTTTGGAATGTGACACTGAGGGGTCCGACCAAGCGTTCGTTAATGCAAAAGCGTTCACTTTCAACGTATCTGGGGTTTGCAGAAACAACTGGTCTATTAAAACAACACCACATATAATTAATTCTAACTATTTAGAATTTACAAGGAGCACAATGGAGTCGAAGAAGCTCAGGACAGACACATCACACTCCCAGTGTCACGGGGCGTGGAGCAATCCAGGCTTTCATTTAGCTGTTTTCATGCTCCATGACTCAACCCCAAGTCCAACTGGAGTCACAGCCACAAAGTCCATGTCTCCTCCTCCCTCCCTTTCTGCTTTCCTCATCCAACCACTCTATTTCCTGCCAACACTCAATCTCTTACTCCCTCGGACCCATCTCCTCCTCTCCTCGTCACGCTCCCCATCAACACATCCGTCCGTCGCTCACTCCATTTCTGCAAATCACTCGGCACTTTTAGCTCATCTGCTGACTGCTTCCAATTATCTTCATCTCCTCCTGGATTCACCCATTCACGCTCATTTTCCATCATATTGCTTGGATTCCGTTTCCCCCCTCTACTGCTTCGCTGCACTTCTCACATCATCATGTCTCATCACTTCGTTTTATCAGTGACAGTCTCCCGGACGCTCCGCAGGCATCGAGACACCCAAAATCCAACTTTGTCGTCTTCCTGCCTATACATACACACACACACACGCAGCCACACACACACGCAACACACACACACACACACACACACACACACACACACACAGGCCCAAACGGGCACATAAACCCACACTTGCTCGTGTTCACACACACGGATCCTTTAACACTTCAAGGCTTTTAACTCTGGTGTGTCCTCAGAGGGCAGTACGTATGCTCTCCCTTAGCACTTACATAACATGCATCTTATATAACCGACTATAACACTTTTCTCTTTTTTCTTTTATCTTTGTCCAATATCATAATCAGCATAATGTTCATATGATCAAAACTTATTTTCTTGCCTGTGCCACTGATTGAGACTGATTGAATCGGTTCTTGTGATTGTATATGTTCTTCCTCATGGCCTCACGTCTTCATGAGTAAATGGGTGCCAATTTCCTGAACTACTTCTCTCTTGATTTATTCCCTCAGTAAACATTGTAAACATGAGTTTATGGTCTCAACCTCTAGTTTCAAGTCTTCTTCAATACAGCATGATGTTCATTTAGTAAATTATGGTCCATTTAATAGACCATAAAGCAGCGTATGTTTTAGGGGCAGGGCTGCAAGGTGATTGACAGGTCTCTACCACGGGGTTGTGCGGGTCTGAGAGTTGTCCGTGTTTTCGTCTAACAACTTTAACAATTTCAATTCATAAAAGCTAATTGTATTATTTTGGTCACCTAAAAATGTCCATTGGCAATGGCCATCTTGTTTGGGGAAATTAAGGAACAACACTATTCCTGTAGAGCAAGATAGGTCTTTATTCCCTGTTACGATCATTAAAAAGCAAAAGCAGCATGTTTTTACAGACAGTAAAAGTTAGCATAGCATAAAAGTGCTAACGCTAGTTAATAATGTGCTAACTGCTGATGTTAGCTCCACAGGTTTTTACGTAGAAATTCAACATTTTAGAAACCTCTCCGGGTGACGAGTTTCACTAATACACAACGTTTAACCACGACTAGCTTCAAATCCATTAAACCAGAATGACATATCAGCAATGGTGGGAGTGAATTTCTTCAAATTTGGCACAAACATCCACCTGGATTTAAGAAAGAATTGATTCGAATTTAGTGTTCAAAAGGAAAAAGTCACTCTGACTTCACAGAACCTGTTTTTGGCCATAACTCGAGAATTTGTGACAATTTCACACAAATGTCTTGCGCCATAACCTCGAGGAGGTAATTCTAGTTTTGGTGGATACTCATGTTGGAAGATAAAATACCTAAACAAGCAGTAAGTAAAGATTTTTATCACTTCTATTCATCCGTTTTTATTCTAGCCTCGGGAGCAGTGGGGTAAACAGTTAAATTAGAAATGAGGCCAACCAGGCTTGATGGCCCAGGAGGATTATTTTCTCATTTTGCCAAAGTTCAATGGGTGAGTGTGCATTTGAAAATTAGTCAAAGTGTGACTCTGACAGTGTAATAAGTGTAAGTATGAATCCAAGTAGCAAATAGCAGCGTGATGCTGGTTCTTTATTAACCTGCAATAAAGTGTAATTGAGTGACAGAAAAACCTGACTGCAACCAAGTGGAAGGAGAAGCAGAGTAGGTGTTTTATCAGCAACAACAGTGCAGTGCAGTTTAATTCTGTGGTCGAGGATTAGAGGACTGTAAGATGCCATAACTTCTCTGACCTTCTGGATCCCAAGTGATATACACATGAACAGTTCCCACGCCTCGGCGCCTACGACAGCTGTGGTCAGAGGCATTATGTTTTCAGGTCGTCCGTCCATCCGGTCCATTCTCCTGAACGCCACATCTCGGGAACACCCGGAGGGAATGTCATGAAATTTGGCACAAACGTCCACCTGGACTCAAGGGTGAATTGATTCGATTTTGGGTGTCTAAAGGTCAAAGGGCAATGTCACTGTGACCTCATGTGCATCCCCGCCCCCGTGAACGTGATATCTCACGAACTTCCTTGAGGGAACTTCTTCAAATTTGGCACAAATTAGATGAAATTTTAGAATTTTGAGGTCACTGAGACCTAAAACAAACCCCTTAGGATTCACATTATAATCATGACAATAATTAATAAATAAATAAAGTGATAAAGTGATGACATTTTGGACAGACATGGACGTAAGCAGCAACATGACTGGTTGTCGGAGGCAACTGCCGTGAGGCTGTTTTCTAGGTTTTGATTATTATTTTTTTCTATTTTGCTCTTCTTATGTCACATGTCTATAATGATGCAACACTCACACACACACATACACATACACACACACCTCAAGGCTTACACAAGATGAGTCAGTTGGAGAGGGCAGATCAAAGTTCAAAGAAATGCTTGGCCTTGCATGACAACATCTTTATGTCTTTTGGTCAACACCACATGTGGGCTTGGTTTAAAAAAATATACTTGATAACTGAAAATTAGCAATCTAACAAATAAAGAAAGTATAATTATTTTCAAAAACATAATAGCATAAGGATATCAGAATAGAAAAAATAAACAACTAAATTTGTTGTTTACCACATTAAACAAAATTAGAACAACTGTTGGTTAATTATTAACTTTGCTACTACTGTTGCAGTACTTCTACTGTAGATACTGCAAAATTACTTAATTTAGTGACAATAAAATGTTAAACGAGTATTCCTGCTCGAAAGACAGGTGGGTAGACAAGCAGATAGAGAGAGAGAGACAGACAGGTAGGTAAGTAGACAGACAGGTAGACAGATATTACAGTCCTTCAACAGCCACAGATGCCAGATTATTGTCTTGTTTTTTGTTTGCGCATTTAATTTATTGATTGCTGTCAGAATGTAATGAGAATTTCAACAAATATAACAGAAATGTTTCTAAAATAAGATAAGATAAGATGATCCTATATTAGTCCCGCAGCGGGGAAATTTACAGCAGCATAGGGTAAAGTGCAAATAAGAGACATAGTAAAAAGAAACAAGATCAAAACAAGTATTATAAATAAGCAAATAAGCAATTAAAAAAAACAATAATAAAAACAGTAAAGAATCCACAATAACTGAAATATTATATATACAGACATAATAACTATATGGTCCTGTTTCAGTTCCCTGTATTCCCTGTCATCACCGGTGGAAATGAGGCCGACGATTGCAGAGTCATCAGAGAACTTTTGCAGGTGGCAGTTAGCAGAGATGTGTTTGAAGTCCGAAGTGTATATGGAGAAGAGGAATGGAGCCAGAATGGCTCCTTGTAGGGCCCCCGTGCTGCAGGACACTAGGTCGGACTCACACTCCCGTATCCATAGATACTGTGGACGGTTGGTGAGGTAGTCCAGGATCCACGCAGTGAGGTGGTGGTCCACCCCGGTCTGCTCCAACTTGTCCCTCAGAACCAAAGGCTGGATGGTGTTGAAGGCACTGTAGAAGTCGAAAAATGTGACCGTGTGTTACTAATGTAATTAGTAACACACGCAGCCACAGGCAGCCAACGAACCAAAGTCATATGGGAAGAAATGAATGGATTGAGCACAAGGTGTACGTCCACGTTAAATCATAAAAGCATGCAGCCAGAGCCTCTTAGGGAAGGGCTTGGGATTCCAGCCAATAGAGAGATGTCTCAAGGCCTTTACGCACCAGGGGCGTGACAAATAAACAACATGTAAATGTAAAATACTCTGCTTCGAATACTAAATGTCCTGGGCTTTTATTGGGAAAGCTACCAGAGCTCAGAAAAATCGACCTGAATTCTGGAAAAAAGCTAAGTTATTCATGTCAGCGTAATATTCCCGTTATGTGTGAAAGGGATCATGGCAAAAACAACAGTTTGAAATGTATTGGTGTGAATTAATCACACAAGAAAATTGCTTAAAAACATAACATTTTAGAAACATATCTCCTTCGAACCTCTCCGGGTAACGAATATCACTACTACACAACGTCTAACCACGACGAGCTCCAAACAATGCAGGTGGGAAGGAAGAAAAACAGAAAGAAGCCGATGGCAAGGCAACAAGGATGTTTAGAGCTTATATGTATCTATATATGTATGTATATGTGTATGTATATGTGTGTGTATATATATGTATATATATATACATACAGTGTATATATGTATATATACATATATATGCACTGTAAATGTATATACATATATACACTGTATATAGACATACATATATACACACAGACACACACACACATACATACATACACACATATATATATATATATATATATATGTCCATATTTTCTGATATTCATTGATCTAATTCCAGTACTGCTAACCCTATACTAACCTTTTATTTCTATCGTGATGTTTTAAGAACAGCTGTTAATATTAACACACTTGTTAATATTCCATCTTTTTACAGGTATTTTTGTGCACTTGACACAGAAACAGGAACTTATTCCTTTTTAAATCTGTACTTTTTGATGCTCAGCTTCCAATTATGTATGTATGTAATGTATGTATGCGAGTGTGTGTGTGTGTGTATATGTATGTATTTCTGGTTTTATTGTGTACCCCAACAAATGAGGTTCCTAACAACAAATAATCTTTTAATTGATTTTTTGAAAAAATTGACTTTCATTCACAAAGCACGCTTCTCGTCTAAAAAGCGGCTGAATGTCTGTTTAATTTGTTTTTGATGTTTTTTTTTCCTCCGCTGTGCACCAAATGTGTCGTTAAGATAGTTTTGTTGGTGTTGCAGAAATCGTCTCCTTGCAGCCAAAGTTAATTCTCATAAGCTTTTGGTCACATCAGTGACAGCAGTTATATAACATTCAATTGCATCCTTTCCCATCTTTCACACGTCATGATAGTGAAGAAGAGGTTTCGATAAAAACACATATTTAAGTTGTTTTTTTGCCGCAGGTCGCTGAGATGACTTTTCACAATAAAAGACAGCTATCACATCTCTCACACACACTTAAGTATAATTAATGTTTCTTTCCTTTCAAAGCCACACAGACTGAAGAGAAAGAACAGGGGTTTGTTGTTTTTACACCTTATATCTATGTGTCTGTGCATTGGCTTTAAGTTATTTATGTATTTATTTACCTGGGACAGTTAGCTAGAGAGCTAATTTTCGTCTGCAGGTTATTACAATGAAGTGACCCAAATATTATCTGTCCAATTCAACAGCAACCACTATAGTACAACACTGATACATAAATACATTACGTTAGGTGTTTTACAAGTGTTTTCATGGTCTTTGCTCTATGCACACATTGCATTTGTCGGAACACAACTCATGGCCGTTGAGCATGTCAAGTTCCTGTGATGTCCTTGACTTTTTTTCTTTTTTTAATGCAGTAACAATGGCCCAAGGATGTTCTTTGACTTTAGGTATTTGAGCGAAAAGGGGAAATTAGGGTGTGGGATAAGGACGTCAAGGCTAAGTGGCTGACACAGTCACACTCATTTTGTGCTGGGAAGAATAAGTGCTCCAGATGCTGCAAAAGGACTCGACTCACTCAATAACCGAGTTAACTTGGATTCAAATGAAGAGATTGACGTCAAGAATCCCCGTTCTCAGAGCTTCTCCTCACCGCAACCAAAAAGCATTGATGACTTTGCACCTGATCTGATAAAACACTTCCAGGAAAGCAAAAGAAAAAAAGAAGCTTAATGGAGAAACTTAGATTTGTGAAATCACGTGTAAATGACACCGAGCTGCGACAAAATAACCGCACACACCTCGACACACATCAGACCGGTCCGTTAGGATTAGAATATTCTGTTGTCGTATCATAGCGGCTGTGTGTCAGAAATGAGTCTGCTATTTTTCACTTCCTGTTTGCTCGTCTCAAAATCAATGTTTTTATTTGTTTAGGTGTCTGAAATCCGGTCTGTGGTTAACACTAACTGAAGAGACTTTAACGTTTTGATTGTACAATATAAAATAAAGTAAATATCCCTCTAATGAATTTAGAAGCTTTTACGTGTCTTGAAAAAAGGCGGTTGCTAACAAAGTGTCTAAATGAGACGACTAAACGTCATCACGCCACGTATCCTTGTACAACGGTTCCTATGATATCTTACAAAAAGTTACTTTTTAATTCATTCATTTTTATCACCTAACGTTTGCTTTTTACTTCTGCTGATTGTATTCATGCTACAAAAATCGTAAAAGTGGTGTTCATTTGTGAAGATTATCGAAGTAAATATATAAGTATCAAACGATTCTTTGCTTCACTATTCAGGACCTGTGAGAAACTAGAAGTCAACGCCAATTTATTAGTTACCTAACCTCCCTATAAACATTATTTTAACCCAAAACCAAGATCTTTTCTAAAAGCTAACCAAGTGGTTTTGTTGCCTGAATATAACTATGTTCAGCGCGCACACACACACACACACACACACACACACACACACACACACACACACACACACACACACTTCTCTCTTTGGATAGAGACGATGGCGTTTCTCGTGGCGTTACTTTGTGCGTTGTTTGTGTGGGACTTGGGAGCAAGCGATCGTACCTGGGTGAGTACATCAAACAACGTGTACTGCCCGTCGGACATTGCTAATGGAGGCAATTGCTTCATGGCTGTAGTACAATCCTAGGTTCGGACTTCGGATATGACTCTTATAAATATCTGGGTATTTTGATTGATGACCCCCTCACTTTTAAGCCACATGTGCAGTACCTGGTGAAAAAGTTGAGGTTAAAACTGGGTTTTTATTTTCGAAATAAGCTGTGCTTCTCAACTAATATAAAAAAGCGATTAGTTGCTGCTACTTTTTTACCTGTGTTGGACTATAGTGATCTTCTTTATATGCATGCCTCTGCTAACTGTCTTCATATGGTGGACACAGCTTACCATGCTTCACTGCGGTTCATTACCAATTGTAAAGCTCTGACTCACCACTGTGAGTTATACTCTCGGGTAAGATGGCCTGCTTTGGCCACCCGTAGGCTCGGTCATTGGTACACCTTCATTTATAAGGCAATCCTTGGTCTGCTCCCAAACTACCTGTGTGTCTTCATCATGCAGAAAAGTATCGGACAATACTCTTTGCGTTCTCGGGACTTCCTTATGCTCACTGTCCCAAATGTCAGAACGGAAATGGGAAAAAGGGCTTTTGTGTACTCTGCACCCTCATCATGGAACATGTTGCAGAATGATTTAAAATTCAAAGAACTGATGCAACTTACTGCTTTTAAATATAAAATGAAAGAAATAGAGGCAGGTTCCCAAAAATGTAAATGTTTCTTAAATTAACTCGGTTATGTCACTGTCTTTTAACTTTTAGATTCTTTTAACTTGTCTTGTTCTGTGTTTTTTCTGTCTGTAACTATGTGTTTCTTATGCTGCTGCCTGTCTTGGCCAGGTCTCCCTCGAAAAAGAGATTTTTAATCTCAATGGGATTTATCTGGTTAAATAAAGGCTTAATAATGATAATAAAAAAAAAAATTATTTTGAAAAGAATGTGTGAATGTAACGAGCTGAAATGGACACGTGTTGCTGGACTTTGATAGGAAAACCACAGACTGTATATAAGAAGTGGATGTAGTCATGGTGGCTTTACCTGTTGGTTTGTGGACTGATGTTATGAAGCCTCGAGTTTGGCGATTTCTTGGATTACGGCCGTCGCCATCTTGGCTTTCCTGCATCCGATGAACAGAAGTTACCATATTTGGAATGTGGAGGAGTGACGTAGAGACGCCGTATACGTCTCTGGTAGCGGCAGCAACCCGTCAATCACCTTGTAGCCCTGCCCTAAAGCATACCCCTGCTTCATGGTCTATTTGACTCTAAATAGACCATAATTTACTAAATGAACATCCTGCTGTATTGAAGAAGACTTGAAACTAGAGATTGAGACCATAAACTCATGTTTACAATGTTTACTGAGGTAATAAATCAAGAGAGAAGTAGAGTCATTTTCTCATAGACTTCTATACAACTAGAGCAGTCGCCCTCTGGTGGACAGTACAGCGTATGTAGGTTTAAGACACAGAGGTTGCCGCATGAGGAAAACGCATGTAACTCTTTTTGTAAGTGTCATTCTTCTTGATGCTTACCTAAATTTTCCAGACATTTCTATCAAAATCAGACCTGAAGACACTTGACTGAGAAAAGAAAGCCTCTCACACCCGATTTCTCATATTTCTGCTTCCACTAGTTGCTTGTCTATAAAAAACTGAATTGCTCCACAATTAGAGTTACAAGCCATCCAGACCTCAGTAATCTGGCTCTGGTCTTGTTGTACTGCCTTCCTGGTTGCTGAGTGAACCTGAGATGTGCTCTGACTTTTCTTTTCCCGGTTTTATTTCAACGTAAAAAAAAGAAAAGAAGCTCAAAACAATAAATAGAAAAAAAGGAGCACTTACCAATGATGAGGGATGTCATTTCAAAGTTAAATGGAAAGGGGATGACACCTCTAAATCATGAAACACACAAGACACCGATTGATTTGAAGGCTGCTGTTTTGAAGACTCAAAACAGCGTATTATTTTAATTATTTGCAATATTCGCATATTTACGCGGAGCACGTTTTTTTTCTGGTCGCTGAGAGTTGAAAATGTTACTTCACTGCTGTCACTTAGTATCCAGATGTCCAATCACAGAGGAGGAGGAGGGGCGGGACAAACAGCCAGCCAAAAAAAGACGTGATCAAATGTCTTTTATAAAGTGTGTTGTGCATTTCGCTGGTTTTACTTTATGGTGCCCTCGTGTCTGGACCTAACAAATTCCCTCGTTTCGGATAATGAAGTTGATCTTAATCTGAACAATACGATGGTGCTCGCCGAGATGTTTCCTCACCCACAAAATGTAGTTAGCCTCATAGATCTCCAGGTCCTTCCGCTCTCCCTACGTGCATCATCCAGAGCAAGTAAGCAGCATTTTTACTACCACGGGATATTCCCGTTTCATAGTAACCAGATGCAATCAAAGTGTTTTCAGCTGGGAGAACCACGGCCGTTTAAAGTTGTAAGACAGAAACACGGACGAGTCCCAGACAGGAAAACGCTGCTATAGCAACCCGTCGATCACCTTGTAGAGTCATTTCCTCACAGACTTCTATACAACCCAGACCTGGGCATTGTACGGCCCGCGGGCCACATCCGGCCCGCGGCCTGTCGCTGACCGGCCCGCAAGAGGTCAATGGGAAATTAGGAATAAAACGTAAATAAGTGTACATGATGCACATTATACAGATGCATTGCTTTTATTTTGAAGGCGACTGCTGCTGTTTTTTTTTTTCGCAATTTCCGTACTTTGGTACATTGGTGAGTGTGTCCGATCAGCAGCGTCACTGCGATGTGTTGAACTGAGTTTACAGGAGATGATGTGGGTTAGCTATCAGCCCTCAAAAATGTATCAACAGATTGATACAGAGAGTGTAGAGTTCTTAACAAAACATGGACTTCTAAGTATTTATTTACTGAAGTCGAAGGTAAAGCCGTGTGCTTAGTTTGTGGAGAACAGGTCGCAGTGTTTAAGGATTACAATGTGAATCGCCATTACGAGACAAAACACGCGGAGCAACACAACAATGCTCATTTTTGGTTCAGAAGATGTTGTTTCTCTTTGGATCTATCTCCATATGTAAACAAACATTCTCCGTGATAAAGTTTAACAAATACAGATCCTCTCTCACTGACGATCACCTGTCAGCTGTCCTTCTCATATCCACCTCAGACATTCTACCTTCTCATATCCACCTCAGACATTCTACCTTCTCATATCCACCTCAGACATTCTACCTTCTCATATCCACCTCAGACATTCTACCTTCTCATATCCACCTCAGACATTCTACCTTCTCATATCCACCTCAGACATTCTACCTTCACATATCCACCTCAGACATTCTACCTTCTCATATCCACCTCAGACATTCTACCTTCACATATCCACCTCAGACATTCTACCTTCACATATCCACCTCAGACATTCTACCTTCTCATATCCACCTCAGACAATCTACCTTCTGATATCCACCTCAGACATTCTACCTTCACATATCCACCTCAGACATTCTACCTTCACATATCCACCTCAGACATTCTACCTTCACATATCCAGCAGCAGATGTTTAAGGTGGAACTTATTTTAACTCCTTTATACACTGTTGTTCAGTTTGGGAAGTTAGGATGGGTTTGAAAAAAAAAATCTTTAAAATTGTAATGTGCAAAGTAACTCGTAATTAAAGCTGTCAGACAAATATAGTGGAGTAAAAAGTACAATATTTCCCTCTGAGTGGAAGTACAAAGTTGAATAAAATGGAAATACTCAAGTAAAGTACCTTGAATTTGTACTTAAGTTCAGTACTTAAGTAATTGTACTTAGTTACATTCCACCACTGATAATGACATTCATTCTTACCTCTCGCAGCTTATCAAAACCATACAATTTACTGCTTTTTATAAAGAGGAGGAATAATATTGAGCAGGATTGAGTTCAGTCTATTGGTCCAGCCCTCCAAAACAGTCCTTGTTTCTCATGTGGCCCCTTGGGAAAAATAATTGCCCACCCCTGATACAACCAGAGGAGTCGCCCCCTGATGGAGATCAGAGAGAATGCAGCTTCAAGCCTTTTATACAATGGTTTCACTTTTCGGACCCGGAGACTGAATAAGATGTTCTTTTTCTTCTCATTAAACAGTGGGCTTAAACGTAACCACAGAGTAAAATGTTGAGTAAGAATTTATTGACTTTGTGTGTTAATCAACTGCCAAGATAACAATGTGCAGAGCAAGAGGAAGGGGAGAAGGAGAAGGAGAGTAGACCTTCAAGGAGAGACAACCATCATGATTCTCTTCCGACATGCAATAACCGGCTAACAAAAGCCTTGCGTCTCCTCACAAACACATGTGTGTGCAGGTGTGAATGTGTCCATGGGGGATTTCCACCGGGTGCAGGCGCAGCGTATAGGTTGCCATGGTACGTAGCTGGATCACAAATAAGAGCAGAACATTTCGTGCAGTGTGAATCCGTTAACATGTTGACATGCTGTCAGATTCTAAATGCAATCCATTAAAATCCGAGCCTACCTGTCAGCTATCCATCAGCTGACGTGGGATACGAACTGTGGACATTTGTGCTGCTTGAACCAGAAGACAAGCACTTCGGCACGTCTTCTCCAGCAAGTTATGGCAGAATGTCTCTGTGAAGATGTGGCTGAATAAATGGGGGAGGAAAATAAAAACATTGTAATAAATTGTAGGCAGAAAAATGTGACCTCATGCAGCACATACAGCGCCCGTAAAATACATTACTTAATGCATTCTGTGCCGTGAAAACCAACCCTGTCTCCTAAAAATTACGTTCCCCCAGAACTAATACGCATTCCCAAATACGTTTGAACAGAAACGTATTTTCTCCCTGATTACGTTTGTGTTTGACGTATTACAAATACGTTTCTAATCAACGTATCTTTGCCGTTTGTTTTCTTGCTTTGCTTTCCTACAATGCCCTCGACCACACGTCAGGCTGTTATTAATTGGAAAAAGCGTACTCTAGTCTTTATTATTTTTATTTAATTTAATTCCCATAAATTTTGTATCGCCTCCGTATTATGACAGCATTAGGCTTGCTTTTGAGAAGTAATGTATTGGGACAGCCTTTTCATAGTGACATGCGATCGCTAACAAACCTGTTCTGCCAGCCACCGCCGCCGCCTTTACATATTTTAATTAATGGATTATTTAATTCCCGTATATTCCGGTATATTTTGTATCGCCTGCGCATTATGACAGCATTAGGCGTCTGCCATTGATGTGTATCATAGGAACTATTCGTGTATACCATAACGGTAGTTTTTTCACCTAAACTGATTCATACCATCCATCAATGGGGATTCCCAAGTGACGTCATACGTAATAAGGTCAATGGTCACGTGAGGGACGTACGTAGGGACACGCCCATTAGCCTTGTTTACGTTATCCTGCTAGTATTTCATTTTCGACCAAATCCATTGGACTAATTATTATACTGGTTAAAGGTTAATTAATCACAGGTGTTTTTTGGCGTTTCATGTCTAACCATTATTTTAATTCTACGTTCTCATGCCAGCGTTGTGTATTTGTGGGGATGTAGTACAAGCTTGGAATCCCTCTTGCAGCTTTGGAGCAGTTAACCATCTGATGTGTTCGCACCATAGACTGTATATAATATTGTTCGTACTTTGTTCTGAATCGATCACGACACTATCGCACTTTGCAGAGATATTTATTTGTTTTGCATGTTTAACCGGGAATATTTTCCTGTAGGACAGGAAGTACGTCACTTCACCTCGTTTTCTTCGTCGCCGCTCTTTTACGTACCAGACAAAGTATGACAAAGTAAGACAGAACAGCGACCCCACTTGTGTCTACATCGAAATTACATCTTCATTCTTGAAAACACGTGTCAAAGTTCAGTTTTTTCTGAAATATTTTAAATCCAGTATTCAATTTTAAAAATGTTAGAACAGCTTAGGAAAAACCAATTGCTAAATAGGGGTTTTATTGCTTTGCTGAATGGTTGCAAGATTAATATGACTTATATCTGAAGCACATGTTTCTGAAGATGTGTCGTAAATGCACTCTTCATTATAGCATAAACGTGAACTCTCTATCAAGATCAGAGCTAAAGAAAATCTATTTGATCAATTCATAAAATGTACATCAACAACAGCACTGTGTCAAATTGTTTTATTCAGAAATAAAAATGAATAGATTGAAATAAATTCTGAACACAGATTTAGAACATTTAATGTGTTTAACATTTATAAGGTGCACCCAAGGTGTCAGTCGATGTTCTGATTTTCATACAAACTATAGGGCTGTACGTTAGTCAGTGTTTTGATTTGTATACAAACCGAGGCTATAAGCTAGCCTGTGTTCTGATGTTTATACAAGAATAAGGCTATAAGTTAGCTGTTCTGGTATTTATACAAACCATGGCTATACGTTGAAAGGTGCTGTCATGTAAGAGCAGGCTTGTTAGCCGCTGTTCTGATATTTATACAAAAATACGTCTCTAAGTTTGCTGATATTCATACAGACCATAGCTGTAAGTTAGCTGATGTTCTGATATTCATACAGACCATAGCTATAAGTTAGCTGATGTTCTGATATTGATACGGACCATAGCTATAAGTTAGCTGGTGTTCTGAGATTTACAGATACCATAGCTATAAGTTAGCTGATGTTCTGATATTTCAATGTAGACACATGTGGGGTCGTTATTCTGTCTGGTTGCACCAGGCATATCAGCAGGCTGTTTTCTATTAATAATAATAATACTTCAATTTCATATAGCGCTTTTCTGAGTACACAAAGACGCATTACATAGGGCAGAGACAAATAGGGAAAAAAAGCAAAAATAGAAAGATAAAGGAGCAAACAAACAGAACAAGAAGCTGTGCGGAAAGAGTCATGTAGTGGAGGGTAGGGAGCAGGGTTTAGCAGGAGAAGGCCAGTTTGAAGAGGTGGGTTTTGAGGGCTATCTTGAATGATGATAGGGTGGGAGCCTGACGGATGTGGATGGGGAGGGCGTTCCAGAGGGGGGGGTGCAGCAGCTGAGAAGGTCCTGTCACCCCAGGTCCGGCGCTTGGTCCTGATGGTCTTCAGAGTGATTGCACTGGCGGACCTGAGGCAACGGGTTGGGGCGTGGAGGGGGAGGAGGTCTGAAAGGTAGGGAGGGGCCAGGTTTTTTAGGGCTTTGTAGGTGGTGAGTAACATTTTGACATGATGAGTATTTCAGATTTATTGCAGTTGAGTTTGAGAAAGTTCTGTTGCATCCATGATTTTATATCAGTGAGGTGGTGAGAGTGGAGTGGGTGACTGAGGTCATGGTCTTGGAGGAGAAGTAGAGTTGGGTGTCGTCAGCGTAGCAGCGGAAATCGAGACCATAACGACGGATGATTTGTCCAACGGGAAGGATGTAAATGATGAAGAGGAGGGGACCAAGCACGGAACCTTGGGGGAAACCGTGGGTAACTGGGGAGGTTGATGATTTACAGTTGTTTATGGCAATGAATTGATGTCGGTCTGAGAGATATGAAGTGAACCAGGAGAGGGCAGTGCCAGTTATGCCAAGGGAGTACTGGAGACGTGAGAGGTGGATGGAGTGGTTGATAGTGTCGAAGGCGGCGCTGAGGTCAAGGAGGATGAGGATGGTGAGGAAGCCAGAGTCAGCAGAGAGAAGTATATCATTTGTGATTTTCAGTAGGGCGGTTTCTGTGCTGTGTTTTGAGCGGAAGCCAGATTGGAAGGATTCGTAGAGATTATGGAGATTAAGATGGGATTTGAGTTGAGATGCAACAACTCTCTCAAGGACTTTGGACAGGTAGGGGAGGTTGAAGATGAGCCGGTAGTTGTTGGGGATGTCGGGGTCAAGACCAGGTTTTTTCAGCACGGGGGTGACAGCAGCGAGCTTGAGTGGGGGGGTATGAGACCAGAGGACAGTGAGGAGTTGATGATGTTTGTGATGAGAGGGGAGAGTGAGGGGAGGCAGGCCTTGACTAAGGAAGAGGGGAGGGGGTCAAGGGCACAGGTGGAGGTCTTCATGCTGGAGACTATGGAGGAGAGGTCCGTTTCAGGGATTGAACTGAAGGATGAGAGTGAGTGGCTTGGAAGTAGGGGGGGTCATGTTGAGGGGCTGGGAGGGGTGGTAGTGGAGGGGGAGGGAGCAGCCAGCTGGATGTGTATTGCGATGATTTTGTCATTGAAGAAGGATAGAAATGAGTTGCATTTACTGGTGGTGAAGGAGGTGGAGATGGTGTCCATGGGCTTGAGGAGTTTGTTGATGGTGGAGAAAAGTGTTTTAGGGTTGTTGGAGCCAGATTGGATGATGGAGGAGTAGTAAGAGGAGCGGGCGGTGTTGAGGGAATCTTTATATTGTTGTTGGTGGAGTTTGAAGGCATCAAGGTGAACAGAGAGTCCAGTTTTGTTGGCAAGACGTTCCAATTGACGGCCCTGCACTTTGAGGTGGTGAAGTTGGTCAGTGTACCAGGGGCCGGAGTGGGTGAAGGAGACAAGTTTGGATTTTTTGGGGGCGATGACGTCAAGACAGGAGGAGAGTGCATTATTATAGTAATTGACCAGGGCAATGGGGGAGGCAGTCGAAATAGGGGCAGAGACGGTGGCAGCCAAGGTGGAGGAGAGCAAGGCAAGGCAAGTTTATTTGTACAGCACATTTCAACAAGGCAATTCAAAGTGATTCACATAAAACCATTAAGCATCAAAACATAATGCAAAAAAAAAGAAGATTTAAAAACAATTAAGAACATTCATTTAAATATTAAAAACAACTTTAAAAACAGTTAGTAAAACATTGAAAAGTTAAAAAGATAGAATAAAAGTTGCAGTGCAGTTTAAGAAATAAAATACAGTAGTGAGATGCAGAAATTGATTAAGATCCTTGAATCTGGTTCAATTAAAGGCAACAGCAAACAGAAGAGTCTTCAATCTGGATTTAAAGGAGTTTAGGGTCTCCGCAGACCTGCAGCTTTCTGGGACTTTGTTCCAGATATGTGGAGCAGAAAAACTGAACGCTGCTTCTCCATGTTTAGTTCTGACTCTTGGAACAGAAAGTAGACCCGTCCCAGACGACCTCAGGGGTCGGGATGGTTCATAAGGTAGCAGCATATCAGAAATGTATTTAGGCCCTAAACCATTCAGTGCTTTATAAACCAAAAGCAGGATTTTAAAGTCAATTCTTTGTTGGACAGGAAGCCAGTGCAAAGACCTCAGATCTGGAGTGATGTGATCCACTTTCTTGGTCTTAGTGAGGACTCGAGCTGCAGCGTTCTGAATCAGCTGCAGCTTTCTGACTGACTTCTTACAGAGACCTGTAAACACCGTTACAGTAGTCGAGTCTACCGAAGATAAATGCATGGACAAGTTTTTCCAAATCCTGTTGAGACATAAGTCCTCTAATCCTTGCTATATTCTTCAGGTGATAGTAGGCTGATTTTGTAATTGTCTTGATATGACTGTTCAGGTTGAGGTCTGAATCCATAACTACACCTAGGTTTCTGGCTTGGTTTGTGGTTTTTAACATCAGTGATTGAAGCTGAGCGCTGACTTTCAATCGTTCATCCTGGGTACCAAAAACAATTACTTCTGTTTTATCTTTATTTAATTGAAGGAAATTCTGGCACATCCAGTTGTTGATTTGTTCAATGCATTTACTCAGCCCTTGTATGGGATTATAGTCCCCTGATGATATAGTTATGTAGATTTGTGTGTCGTCTGCATAATTATGATAACACACTTTGTTGTTTTCCATAATCTGAGCCAGTGGAAGCATGTAGATCAGTGATTCTCAACTGGTGGGTGGGTTGCGGACCCGTTTTCACGGGCCTTTGCCTGGGCAAAATTTTTTTTTAATTAAAAAATGTTTTTTTAATTAAAAAACATTTTTTTATCCTGTGGTTTTATTTTGAAGGGGATTTTTTATGCAGCGGAGTGTCTTGTATTCACACTTTTTTTGCAGGCTCTGGTTTCGACTCAAGGCTGCGTGATTGACAGGTGATGACAGGGGGCGTGTGCCAGGTTGGGTCAAACCATCCTGATATGGGGGAGACTCTGGGTTTTTAGGATAATGAAATTGAATAGCCTACTGAATATAAAATTCAGCTTATGAACTTACACTTATATTTTATTGAAAATGTATTAAATAAATATTTTTAAAGGATTTTTGAGTCGATGCTACTTTTGAATATATATATATTTTTAAATCTTCACATACCCCCGCCATTTTACAGTATAGAAGAACACCGTGACCCGCAAAATTAGTTTTCTAATCAAACATGGCGAAACGTAAGTACGACAATGTTCCTCGATTTGGGTCGCGGCTTGTCATTAAGGGGTGATGGTGGGTCCCGCAGCCAGACCAGTTGAGAACCACTGATGTAGATGTTGAACAGAAGAAGCCCCAGTATTGAACCTTAGTGAACACCACGTCACCCTAGTCAGCTCTGATGTGTAATTAGCTACAGACACAAAGTATTCTCTGTCCTTCAAGTAGGATTCAAACCAGTAAAGTGCTGCGCCAGAGAGTCCTACCCAGACTTTTAGTCTGTCTAGTAGTATGTCATGGTCGACCGTGTCAAATGCAGCACTGAGATCCAGTAATACTAAGACTGAGATTCTGCCACTGTCTGTGTTTAAGTTGATGTCGTTGAAAACCTTAAGAGCAGTTTCAGTACTGTGGTGCTGTCGAAAGCCAGACTGGAAAACATCAAAACAGTTATTTACGGCTAAGAAGTTGTTCAGCTGTTGAAAAACCACTTTTTCTATTATTTTACTTAAAAATGGGAGGTTTGATATTGGCCTATAATTTTTCATTATTGCAGAGTCTAAACTAGCCTTCTTTAGGAGTGGTTTAATAACTGCAGTTTTTAGGGCTTGTGGGAAAACACCTGAGAGGAGCGAGTTATTTGTAGAAGATCAGTGGTCATGCAGTGTGAAATATTTTTGAAAATGTGTGTCGTTAGAATATCTAAGCAGCAGGAGGATGATTTCAGATGTTGTATAATGTCTTCTAGGTTACTTTGGGTGATTGAATGAAATTGTGTCATATTTGAATGGATGTTATTTAAAGATGGGGACAACACATGTCCTATGGTTGATGTGGAGGCACCAACTGTCTGTCTAATTTTCTGAATTTTGTCAGTAAAAAAGGAGGCAAATTGATTGCATGCCCAGGTGGATTGGAGCTCAGCAGTTACTGACACTGGAGGGTTTGTTAGCCTGTCGACGGCAGCAAATAAGGAGCGTGCATTGTTATTGTTTTTGGTTATAATGTCAGAGAAGAAGGACTGCCTTGCTTAAGTTCCACATTATAATTGCAAAGTCTCTCTTTATAGATGTCACAGTGAACCTGGAGATTAGTTTTTCACCACCTGCGTGTGCTCAGCTTTCCGACTCTCTTCTCTATTCTGACCGGCGTGGCATTTCTCCAAGGAGATCTTTGCTTACCCGAGACAACCTTCACTTTAGTGGGTGCAATGGCATCACTATTTTTTTTTACTTTAGAATTGAAGTTATCTACAAGCTCATTGACTGAGATGCAAGAGAGGGCTGGTGTGGAGGAGAACTTCTGAATAAATAGTTCACTGGTGTTTTCAGAGATGTAACACACACAACCTCGGTTTTGACATTTGTGTGCAGGGAGATTGCACTCTCAAAGAAAACACAGAAATGATCAGAGAGCGCAACATCAGTCACAGCAACCTTGGAAATGTTTAGACCTTTGGTGAGGATTAGGTCCAGAGTGTGCCCCTTGTTGTGGGTGGGTCCTGTTACATGCTGAGTCAGATCATAATTATCAAGGACACCACATAGTTCTATTGACCCTCTGTCCTGGGGATTATCAACATGGATATTGAAATCGCCAAAAATTTGAAGAGCTGAGGGGAGGTTGAGGGACTTGATGTTCCGGAATATTATGGTGCGACTCTGCTTAACAAGGGGGGGTGGGGATGTTTATGTCCAAGGTGAATTTGGACAGACTGGGGTGCTTTGGTAAGGGGGCGGAGGCAGGCAACTCGCTCATGAAGATTGTTGTGGTGATGACTATTGATTGCAATGCTCATGCCCGTGGGGAACGGGGGTCGGCTGCACCTCGAGGTGCACCTTATAAATGTTAAACACATTAAATGTTCTAAATCTATGTTCAGAATTTATTTCAATTTATTATTTTTTATTTCTGAATAAAACAATGACAGTGCTGTTGTTGATGTACATTTTATGAATTGATCAAATAGATTTTCTTTAGCTCTGATCTTGATAGAGAGTTCACGTTTATGCTATAATGAAGAGTGCATTTACGACATCTTCAGAAACATGTGCTTCAGATATAAGTCATATTAATCTTGCAACCATTCAGCAAAGCAATGAAACCCCTATTTAGCAATTGGTTTTTCCTAAGCTGTTCTAACACTTTTAAAATTGAATACTGGTGGATTTAAAATATTTCAGAAAAAACTGAACTTTGACACGTGTTTTCAAGAATGAAGATGTAATTTCGATGTAGACACACGTGGGGTCGCTGTTCTGTCTTACTTTGTCATACTTTGTCTGGTACGTAAAAGAGCGACGACGAAGAAAACGAGGTGAAGTGACGTACTTCCTGTCCTACAGGAAAATATTCCCGGTTAAACATGCAAAACAAATAAATATCTCTGCAAAGTGCGATAGTGTCGTGATCGATTCAGAACAAAGTACGAACAATATTATATACAGTCTATGGTGCGAACACATCAGATGGTTAACTGCTCCAAAGCTGCAAGAGGGATTCCAAGCTTGTACTACATCCCCACAAATACACAACGCTGGCATGAGAACGTAGAATTAAAATAATGGTTAGACATGAAACGCCAAAAAACACCTGTGATTAATTAACCTTTAACCAGTATAATAATTAGTCCAATGGATTTGGTCGAAAATGAAATGCTAGCAGGATAACGTAAACAAGGCTAATGGGCGTGTCCCTACGTACGTCCCTCACGTGACCATTGACCTTATTACGTATGACGTCACTTGGGAATCCCCATTGATGGATGGTATGAATCAGTTTAGTTGAAAAAACTACCGTTATGGTATACACAAATGGCAGACGCCTAATGCTGTCATAATGCGCAGGCGATACAAAATATACCGGAATATACGGGAATTAAATAATCCATTAATTAAAATATGTAAAGAGGCGGCGGCGGTGGGTGGCAGGACAGGTTTGTTAGCGATCGCATGTCACTATGAAAAGGCTGTCCCAATACATTACTTCTCAAAAGCAAGCCTAATGCTGTCATAATACGGAGGCGATACAAAATTTACGGGAATTAAATGAAATAAAAATAATAAAGACTAGAGTACGCTTTTTCCAATTAATAACAGCCCGACGTGTGGTCGAGGGCATTGTAGGAAAGCAAAGCAAGAAAACAAACGGCAAAGATACGTTGATTAGAAACGTATTTGTAATACGTCAAACACAAACGTAATCAGGGAGAACATACGTTTCTGTTCAAACGTATTTGGGAATGCGTATTAGTTCTGGGGGAAACGTAATTTTTAGGAGACAGGGTTGGTGAAAACACGTGCAAAAGGCTCCACATCTGTGGGATGCGTTTGGATGAAAGGTTGTTTAAATGCATGTTCTGGGATGGTGTTAATACTGCTGGTGGATGAATTCAGTGGTGTGCCATCGGTCATTATCGCTCTCTCTCTCTCTCTCCTGCTGAAGTCATGTGTGATACCCCGTGTGTCTGTCTCCCTTTAAGGTGTTTAAAGGCCGTGAGTCAGCACAGTTGTGACGTGTCCCGAAGGACAGGACGGTGCAGGGACGGGCACTCACTCAGCATTTTGGTCGCCGCAGACGTCCATCTCTGCTGAGCCCCTTTTTTTTTTGGTTGATAATCTCAGATAATAGCTATTCCATGTGTAACATTAGTTTGTTGGAGGGAGGCGCAGGTCCAGGCCACAGACTGTATATGAGAACAGTCTGTGGGGAACACATTTAAATCATTGAGTTCTAAAAGTTTTAAAATGCACGAACAGCTGATACTAGAGTTATTTTTCTTCGTTCATGTGAATGAGACCAAGACTGGGAGGCGGGTTTAATGAAAAAAAAACAATAGTGAGTTTGCACTATGGGCTCGTGGATGAGGAAGATCCAGGTCACTGTATCTGAATTTTATACTCAGGAGTTGAACTTTCTTTCCTTCACGCGCCACTGAGCAACTTTTATAGGAATGAACGGGATCCTGCCTCCAACACTGTATACACTTCTCTTTATACGTCCATGTTTTGAAGCCTCGGTTTCAGCATTTTGGCCGTCGCCATCTTGGTTTTGGCAGCCAGACCGCTGAATGAGACATTTTTAAGTGACCAAAACGTTACAATTCACTTTTATGAAGTGAAAACACAGGACAAAAACACAGACTCCCTCCAAGTAAAGACAAGTCAATCACCTTGTAGCCCCGCCCTAAAGCATCCCCTGCTTTATGGTCTGTTTGACTCTAAATGGACCATAATTTACAAAATGAACATCATGCATCAACCCCCATAGAGCCGCTCGTTGAAAGTCATTCAGATGGATATGTAGAACCAACTAAGTCCATCGAAGTGAAGAGGATTGGTCAATTTCATGCAGCCTCAGTCTCTCCATTTATGGCTATTTGTCACCATCTAGTGGTCACAGAGGGGAAGAAAGATAACTCCTCACAGAACTGGGCCTCCTGGAAATTGAAGTTGGAAGGAAGATGCCACCTAATCAATTGAGAACACAGATTAAAAATATATCAAACTTGAAGCCTGGAAGTTAGGAAACATGCTTTTGGTAAGTTAAAAGTGAAGGAAGCGGAAGGATGACGCTCTTCAGCAGCTCGGCAGTTAGTCAGTGGAGATATTAGCTCTGAGAACAGAACTTAACTATCAGTGCTGGATGCATTTTTGAACCTGTAGAGAATAAAGAATAAAAAAGTGATTAAGTACCTGTAGTGGTTCAAAAACAGACTATATACACATTCAATAGTGATGAATATCACGTTTCAAATCACCCAAAAACTCAAGGTAAAAAACTTTCTTTTTTTTTCAGAATTTTATTCTTTAAATTATTTTATAAAATCTCATTTACGTTTCAATATATATATATATTTTTTCACCAATTAACAATTTTGGCTATTTTCCCTTTCCACCCCCACCCCCCTATGTATGCCCACATTTTGATCTTAAGGTCCTTACCCCTTCATATTGTGCAATGATCCTCAGTGCCGAGGTGGCAGAGCATGCCGAGGGGAAAGGGTTGGGTTAATAGGAGATGGGCTGCCTAACTACACCACCACTGTTCACATCAGTAAGATAACCACACAGAGAGGTAAAGGGAGTATTGACTTCCACAATGAGTGTGTTCAACCAATCGTGTTCAAATGGCTCAATGTATTCCATGACACAAAATAAAAATAGCTCTTTTTTTCTCAGTAATTCACACCCACCGATGAACGTAAAGTGAGCTCCACGTCAAGATATCCACCCATCGTTCACTAAAAGATTATAGAACGTGCCCACAAACTTAGCAGCAGCCCCGAAGACCGTTTAGCCCTTTTGTAGTGACCTACAGTCCGCCGATCAGAGTCAAATCCGCATCCCGCGGTGTGCGAGTAGGTATCCATGTTCTCCTTCTAAGCTTCTTAAAAAGGCCAACGTCTACAGGCTGAAGTTCAGCAAAAAAAAAAAAGATTTACATCACAGCGACTGTACATCCGGGCGAGCAACGGGATTTTCTGTTTGTTTTTTCTACTCCAATAAGGTGTTTGTTCTTCATTTGGCAATACGATCGCTCCTGCAACATGGCTCAATACTTTGCTGCTGGTATGATTTGCGCATGAACCGACTCGCACGACTGAAATGCAGCTATGATTAAATATTCAAACTAATTAGAAAAGGCTTCGTTAGATGAAAAAAAAAAAAAAAAAAAAAAAAACGAAACGTGAGACCCAAGATGCACAACATCTCTCAAACCCTTCGCTTCATCCGAAAAGTGTCAAAAGGTCCCTTCTTTGTTGTTTCACATGAAAAAAAGACACTGAACTCAGTTTTAAAAAGGGAAGGAATAAACAGAAGTATGAGATCAGACGTCGCCACCTGGAACTAAACACCTCTTCAGGTAATATCTGTACGCAAAATGAAAATAATCATTCCAGGCAAAACATGGTTATTATTACAGACACCATCCACTTTAAGCACAGAATCTCAATCTGCTCCGTCTTAAATACCCCGTGTGCTAGTTGATCCATACCTGTGTGTGTGTGTGTGTGTGTGTGTGTGTGTGTGTGTATTACTCGGAGTTCCTTTCCTTAGCTTTCATAATGTCAAGCTATGTTTCTATTTCGTGTAGCCACGCAAAAAATGTCTTAATGTTGCAGGATCCTACAAAAAAGGATAGCAACGATGAAAACGTTAACACAGGATAAGACAGCTGAATGAGCTTAAGGCATTTAGAGGCTATTCCTGACAGAACATCGAGGCTACGGTTGCCCAAACAGTCCGTCAAAATAACCAAGACTCTTTTTTTTTTTTTAAACATCTAATGTGATTTAAAAATCAGCCCTTGGTGACCAAACAGCAAAAAAAATACCGCGTTAATCTTCCTCTTACACGGTGAATCAAAGCCCGACCACTAAAAAGTTACTTTCTAAATTCATGACGTACAGCTTAACGAGCGTTAGCAGAGTTTTCTGTCCGATGTCGACCCCGCGCCCTCTGAAGCGTACCAACAAAGGAGTTTGATGAAACACAGCCACTAACCCCGTGCACTAAAATCACCCCAAAACCTTAGAGGGGGCGGGGCGGTCAGGGTCTTACAAAATGAAAACAGGCAAGCAGACACAACAACATGAACCCCTGTAAAATAAATAACAGATATAGTGCAAAAACCTTGTGACAAATTCTATCTTCTGCAAAGCTAAAATGTTAAATGTAATTTCGGAAAACTGTCGGCATTTTTTTAGCCCAAAGTCCGTGGTGATCAAATGATTACTTCCCCCAGTAATGAGTAGTGTCACTGTAATACGGTTATTAATCCAAGTAATGCTACATGAGCAGAACAAGACTCGTCTATTTGTGCCGGGTGAGCTTGTGTTGCGATGACGTGAACGCGCCGGCCGGTTGGTCGGTCTGCATCCCGTTGAACTTTTGGTGAACTTTTTAAGGCAACTATCACCTCGGGGTGCAGGTCTGGTTGTACCAGGCTGCAAAAGCACGCATTGCACCCTCAGTTGAAATTTGAAATAATAAAAAGCTGGTAGACGCACGCAACGTGCAGCAGCAGCAGCAGCAGCGCACAGTGAAGGTGGATCTGCAGGTGTGCTGATTAGGAAGTCCTCTCTCAGCCGGTCACATCGCCGGTCTCACAGTTGAATAAATAAAAAAAGAGGACACGATGCAACCGGACGCCTTCGTAAACAAGCAGAATATGGAGTTATAATAATGTGTGTAGAGGTCTGTATGGTTTTAGTGTTGCAGCCTGGTGTCCTTTTCAGGCCATTTCATGAATGTAAACTCAGAAAACCGCAAAAGTAATACAGTAACATAGTAACATAAGGAATAATGTATCTAATCAATCCATATATTACAACTAAGTAAAGGTAAAGGATGGCTGCCCCCACTTAAAAATCGACTAATCTGTTGTTTTTGGCTTTTTTCATCCTGAATTACTTATTTCCAAGAAACTTCAGAGCACATCTCTGGTAAAGAGGTGCCTTTGTGCGATTAAAATCACGTGAGTTAGTAACTCATTACACTTCCTGAGTAACTAGCCCGACACCGATAGTCTGCGGTGGTTTTGTACCGAACGGCAACATGAAGTGTTTTTGGTCTTTAGTCACTGGGGGGAAAAAGACGACTTGCAGTTTACTCCGTAATGACCGTGAAACTAAAGTGGAGATTATATTCGCAGTAGTGAAGCCGGTGCACTGGATTTTTCTGTCATAAATAGTTAACAGATAAAAGCACTATTTACATGTCTGAGGATTATACAAAGAAGGTCAATTAGTTTTTAGAGGCTTTAGAAACAGGAAGTCTTAAAAAATCTACATTTGAATAAATATTTTGCAGCCAAATCGAACTGTTTAAAAGGATATTAAACCTTTGTTTCTTTATAATGCATTTAATACTTGGACAATAAAGTAGTCCATGAATATGAGGTATGACTTTACAGATAATTACACACCCTCCTCTTCATAGTGGAGGTTGGTTTATGGCGTTCTGCCCGGTTACACCTACAGTCTGATCATATCTCTGGGTTACACTCGTTGTCCTTTTTGATTCCTCACAGTTTATTTTGTTTGTACTTCTTCTGGCGTTTCAGAGAATAATACAGCGCATTGAGTACAAACGCCTCCGTTCGTGCTCTGACCTCGTGAGCCTCTGCTGACTCCGCCAAGCGCGAGTATGAACAAAGCTTCAATCAGCACCTTTCTGACTGTTTCAAACCAACCGTGACAGCTTGAGCTTTTGCAATGGAACTACTTGGGCTATCGTGTTGAAGTGCATTATAATTCACAGACTTTCATGTGTTTGTGTCCACTCCCTGTGAACACGCCAACAACGCAGAGGATTGCCCCGCCGGCCAAACAACCTCTGCCGACCTTTGAACTTGGTTAAATCAGCTCCTTGTAAGAGTAGACGTTTTCTATCCAGCGGAAAAAGAAAAAAAACCACCAGACGGGCTAGTTTGAAACCACAACATCACACTGGGTGTATAGAAGCTGAAGCCATTTGAGGTAGACAGAAACCGTGTCGAGAGCGTACGTTTTCATGCCGTCTCGAACCAACCGGTGGGCTCACACACCCCGTCAAAGAAACCGTCATCAGTTGAATTGTGGCCCAGCGTGAGACTTCCCGTCACTCCACCTGAGACCGACAAGGAATGACTGATCCGGTAAGGGGTGCACTACGACGTCATGGACCATGGCGGCTGAAGGAGTGTAATGAAGGGGAATGGGGGAGGAGGAGAAGGAGGAGGAGGGGGAGGCAGGGACCGACACAACTAAACAGGTTATTTACCAGACAGAAGTCAACGCCACACATCTTCCAATGTCTCAAGTCAACAGCAGCATTAAAACCTCAGTCACATAACCAGAAACAATTGAGGGTTAATTTACAAGGCATAATCATTTTTAAATAGAATATATGGCATCTGACCATTGGCTCAATATGTCCCCTCAGACATCTCCCACCCCACAGACAAGTTTACACGCCCCCCACCCCCCAAAAAAAACCAATGCCAGACCTCATGCCCATTTAACAGTCTCACATTGTTCTAGAGAATAGAGATTAAAAATATATACTATTGACTTATTGACTTCCAGTGTTCAGTTTTTTTCCCTATTGTTTTTCAAGTTTAAAAAGACCTCCTATGTCACAATGCAAGCTAGGAGGTCTTTTTTACACACACACACACACACACACACACACACACACACACACACACACACACACACACACACACTCTCTCTCTCTCTCTCTCTCACACACACACACACACACACACATATATACTGTATATATATATTATATATATATAGAGGAATTTTTAGCTGAGAAGTTAGGCAAAGTATATATATATATATATATGTTCATTTGGACGGAATTCATTCAGAATGAGAAGGAATTAAAACTCCCTTTTCTCCAGTTTCCCTTTTGAGGAGGACAAAATTCAGGGGGGTGGGGGGGAGCTACAACATCACATGACTACTCAAGAGCAGGTAGCAAGGTAAAAGGAAGAAAGAGATTAAAAAGGCCTGAACTTGTACAAGGCAGAGAGATGGGCAGACGATATGGCTCTCTGTGGCATGTGCATTCCAGGGCCCTGCCGCCAGCGAGAGAAAATGTACAAAGTTCGAGAGAGCGAAACGGCCATCAGATAGAGGGGTGGGGGGGCAACAGAGCTGAAGCAATAGTGTGAGACTACGCAGCGGGGTTAAGGGAGGAGGGGGGAGAAACAAATGTTCCTTTGGGCCTGATTCATCGGTACACCAGGTGAGATATGGTGCCGGATTTGAAGTTGAGCTGATGGTTGGGCACAAAGCTGTGCTGGGGATTCTTCCGCGTGCAAATATCCTTCGCGTACAAGCCCATGCACGAGTCACATGACACCTTGGAGCAGTTCACGCAGGTGTGCGACGCCCCCGGCTTGTTGCAAAAGCCGCACCGCGACCCGCCCAGGCTCAGCCGCTCACCGCCGCCCCCCTTCGGCGTTGTCAAGGCGACGGACTTGCTCGCGAACAACTTGGCGGACATGAGCGGCTTCTCCACCATCTGGGGGTGGGGGTGGGAGTGCGAGTGGGTCAGCGTGAGGGGGTGCGGGTGGAGGTGGGAGTGGGAGTGGGTGTTGGAATAGACGGAGAGCTTCTCCTTGACGGGTATGTATCCATCGAGGGGCCGCGGGGATTTGGGGTGGTAGTCCTGCAGGCCGCAGCAAGGGGAGGGGTCCACGTCGTGACAGGCAGAACAGAGGATCATGTCACACCTCTGGCAGGAGGCCATGGAGGAGCAGCCCAGCCCGCAGCCCTGACACTTCACACTGCCGTGGGCTTTGAGCAGCCACGTGTCCCTCACATCCCGGGGCTCTCTGGACGGAGGTCGAGAGGGGGTCTGCCTCCCCCCCGTCACGACACCCCGCTCCGTGTACAAGTCGATCTCATCCAAAGAGGACAGGTGGTAGGACGTGTAAGCATCTGCCGGAGGGGGTGACTGGATTGGGAAGAAATCAGCAACGGGACTATAGGAAGGCGGAGCGGCAACGGAGAAGAGGGATGCAGAGGTGCAGGGCCTGATAATCTCATCCTTCATATCCTCCTCTGCATCCACAAACAGAGGCTCCTTCCTCAGACTAAGCGAGGCCTTCAGGACAGGCTTGCTCACCGCCGCGTGCCAGTGACCGGCCCCATCTGTGACATCCACGGACTTCGACGGCCGGCTACCTCGCCGTAGGTGGTGGGCGTGAGGCCTCTCGATATCCAACGGCCGCACGGACAGCCGAGCCATGTCCGCCCCGAGGCTGTCGCGCCTGCGGAGCGCCTCGGCACAGCCGGCCGCGTCGTCCCTGCAGCCTCTGCGGAGCTCGAGGGCCTCCAGCTCCGAGGCTGAACCGCGGGCCAGAGCCACCACCTCTCCCAGAAGACGACACTCTGCCTGGGCCAGGAAGAGCTCGAACGCCAGCTGCCGGAGATGATTCGTGCCTCCCGGGTGCTCCTGCAAGTGGAACTGCGAGTCGTGGTCGGAGGCATAGCCGATGGTGCGCATTAGAGTTCGGAGTTCGGCATCAGAAATGGCCGACTGCAGATGGTACACATATGGGCCGGTGAAGGTCTAAAAAGAGAAATGGGTTAATTAAAGTTACAGTCAGCCAATTAAAGACAGCTTGACACAAGAAAGCTGAAATCTACAAGCTATTCCTTAGTTATCATATTTAAATAATTCAAAGTATAGGTTGGTTTTGCGACTGTGTTTAACCATAAGTACAAATGTAAAAAACTAACAGCTTCAGAAAACATTCCCTCACATACAGATAAAAAAGAAAGTGTCGAAAAACAGAACACGGAGGGTATGCAGGTTTCAAACTTTGGTTTACATATACCAAATGTATATATTTGGTACATTGTACATATACCAATACTGTACTGGGTTTTGATTAGACAATAAACACTCACGAACTACATACTTAACTTATTTGTATGTTAAATACAAATAAATATTATAAATAATAATAATAATATTAATAAGTCAGATGCTAATGTTGGTGTTTTCTTTATGGCCGTTAATAAGGTACAGGATCAACTTTGGAGACAAAGCGCCAACATTATATTTGAACAAAAGCAGCCTCCGTATAAAGATCACTGTTGTCTTTGCGGCCAGCGGCGTTTCTACAACGCGAGCTCTTCCGGAAAGATGTGAAAAAAATAAATAATCTTGTTTCCACATAGAGCCGGCAAAAGATAGAACTGTTTGCAGAAACTAGTGTGTAAACCATCAGGTGGACTCCTTTGAAGTGATAATTGGGATAACAGTGGGATAACCTGCATCTCTTTTCCTTCCCGAGCGTATGCCACTCAAATCTAAAAGATGCAGTCCAAACTAAATCAGATAAACCAAAAATGATATTACAATCCCTTTGCCAGTTGCTGTATTCACATTTTTTTTTTTTCATATGATTGAGAAATCTACAAACTCCAAGAACACTTAAATATTTCTGAGTTATTTGTTTTCAGCTTGAAGTGAGAATACTATGACAACCTCACCTTGATACATCTGAACTCCTTCTTCCAGGGGAAGAGCAAGAGATTGGTGCATATGGTTTCCAACGTGTGGAAGGCTCTCTCCAGGCTCTTGATGTTGCCGCCTCTCTGACAGCGGAGGGAATTCTCCACCACTTCATAGTAACGCACCATCCGGAAACGCTGTCCCGGATCTGGCTGGTAGGCCCCCAGCAGAGCCGTGGCTGTGGAGAGCAGGGCCTCGCTGTCCTTGTGCCGCCCTCGGTCCCCCTCCGGTGCGGTTCCGATCCCCATGTACTCCCCGCCACCCTCCAGACGCCTCTCCAGCAGCGTCACATACCTTCGAAACAGGTCCTCCTTTAACTTGGCATCCATTATCGGCAGCGGACTATCAGTCGTCCGTTCTACTTTTCAGAGAGCGCCTCACCCCTTTTAGCATACTCTGCACCAGGGTGCCACATTCAAGCCCCATTTTTGGTCACCATGATTCACTGCGAACGCTTGGCACACGCTCAACGTTGACAACGTCTTGGGAGAGGTGGAAGAGGGTCAAGATTTTGCATCCAATCAGCGGCCCATCCTTCAAACAAGAGATGCAGTTGTTGTGGTGCTTTCAGTTGGCGTAGCTAGGCTGCAGCCTGTAGGGACGCCTTCTTACGGGCATCTCTGGTATTGGCTCAAAGCCCGACTTGTTCCGGGACAAACGGGCCTCTGGTGTCGAGCTTTTGCTTCACGCTCCGCTAACGCAGCGCTGTGTCTATTCCACGCCTCGGTTTTTCAGCGGGTGCAGAGCTCAAGGTCACTCATCGTGGAGCCACAGTTGTGATTGTGGGATTCTTCTGAGCCGTCTCCGAGCTGTGAAGACATAGGAGAGCTTCATGAAAATGTAAATCTCTCATTTCTGATACACACACGAAGAAGAAGGAAACTTATGGCCACATATCGTTCTGACTCAGTTAGTGTTAAATTTGTTTGTAACAATCACCAACGAGAGTATTCTGTTCTCGCATGGCTCAAACAGGAGGGGGGTGTGTAGGCATCACTATTTTCAGAAACAGTATGTGCTCTGATGGATGCACCATGTGTGGGATATATATGTGTGTATATGTGTATATATATATATATATATATATATATATATATATATATATATATATATATATATACATATACACACACATTTATACATATGTCGTATAGCTAATAGATTGGACTAATCGATCAGCATCACGATGTACGCAACGAAGGAAAAAAAGACTGGAGGAATTGCAGAGTACATTGGGATCAGGGCTCACTGTTATTTTGTCTTGCGCCAGTGAACGTGAGTCTGCGGCACAACATATATGGAGACCATGGTAGCCTGCACCGAGCGCAGCTTGCTCAAATTAAGAGCACAATATGAGGCATGCGAATGTGTATATAAGGCAATATATATTCATTCAGCTGAGTGGTTCTGCTCCTGGCCGATTATATTCCAGTCACCTCGCACGAGCGTCCGTTAAACAGTTCGCGAGCTAACGCATGCAAACATGCGTAACCGTTGCGCATCGACCACAAACAGAGTCGCTCCGTCACGACCAGCGCCGCTAACTAGGCGGGACGCCCTGAGGACGAGCGTGTGCGTTGGTTCTTCACGAACCTCAACCCCACAAAGCCCGATTCTGTCTCTGTCTCTGTCTCCCCCACAGACACACACACACACTCTCACTCCGAGTATCGGCTGAGCAGTGAACGCCCATTTCAGCGCAGCTGGCTAGCTAAACAATTGCTTTTAGCTAGCAGGGCGGTCCATCGCTAGATATGTATCCTTACCTATTTTTAAGTAAATTATTTAAACGTACACCGCCGTTGTGGCGTGACTCTTGTGCGGCCAAGTGTAATTTTGCCTCAGCTAAGATACCACACCGTTTTATCGAGCCGCCACGAGCACATCTTACCTTTAACAAGTGCTAGCCGCGGCTAGCTACGCCTCCTCAGCTGTTGGAAATTCCCATCATCCCAACGCGCATGCGCTCCAGTTCTGACAGTTC